>QLPF01000311.1:0-21533 GCA_003314045.1 Hygrophorus pudorinus
TGGTGGGTGCCGCGCCAGGCACATTGTCTCGTGTTTAAACACGAAAGTTACCTACATATATATATATAGTATATTAATAAAGCTGTAGATAATGAGTTACTTACTTTGTGGGCCCGCGGTTACCGCTTTCTTGAGCGGTTGGTGGTGTCTTGAGGTGGGTGGCTGAGTTTGAACTCGGTGGCTGAGGCTGAGTGTGCGCGGAAACAAACACACCCGTGGGCTGAACAAAGTGCAAAAGTCAGTCCACAGGCTGAAAAATCATCTATTAATAATTATAACTAGTATACTATGCAATATAATTAAAATACTAGTATACGTATATAAGCCGGCTTAGCTGGCGGCTCACGGCTTTGGATTTTTGACAGCCATAGCTGCGAGCCAGTGCACAGCCTTAGCCGAGCCGGTGACCGGCTGGCTAGAAATTGGCCTGGCTTGCGGCTGGCAGCCGGCCTGCAGCCACAGCCATGGCAACACTAGTTAGCATTGAGTAGAGAGGATGAAGTAGGTACTGTACCTTATTTTCTATCACACTAAGTACAACTCTGAGCCGTGTTTTTGATGTAGCCTCAGTCACCATTGCCACATAATCATCATTACTTTCGAGCTCAGTGTTCTTTGAGACTGTGCGAGGGATAGTGTATTGCATGGTAAAGGGTGCATTTGTCACGGTGAGATTACCTGCACTCCATCCCAAAGTTTCAAAGAAATCTTGACATTTGAGCTGAATGACGAGTGTGGTGACCATATCTTTCAAGACCATATCCTCATGAATGTAGATAATCTTTGCAGTAGGCTTGTTGACTGTATTTTTCCGCCTTTTTTATGCTGGTTTCGGTAGTGCCGTAAATTGTATAGTAAAACATATTCCTTTGCCATTGTTATGTTGACTATAACCCCCTGTAAAGTGCATAAGAGTCAAAAGTAGTGAACAAAGAAGACATGGCACTTACACCCATCATTTATTTCTTCATTTTCACTGTCTGCCATAGTGATGGGAACATCAATTGCATCTATCCGCCAATTTTTCAAAATGAGTTTTTCCCTCCGCAGGCTTAGTTCCCACGATCACACATCTGACAACTTAGAAATATTTTATTTCCAAAATGTCATTGTTTTTCAGAACGGCAATAAATATATATATGCTATGAAATCATACCTGGAAGTATGCCCATAGTATATGCAAAGTGTGTACTTCCTAGTGGAGTTTGTGTAGCTAATGTAAGTCTCCATGATTATACAATAAAATAAATGAAAATTGTACTGCAAATAATATCATGTTATCTCCCCTTCACATTCATTACAATCTGATGGCACATCAAAATACTTGGCAACTGTCTCCACCTTCAGGAGAGCCTCATGCAGGCACACAAAATACTCCAGTGCATGCTAATCAGCCTAGCAGAAGCCATCTTGCCAGCAAACCCAACAGTGAACATTTTACTCTCTCAAATGAGAACTCCACTCTCCCAGCCAAACTCTCAGGTTGCCTCTACTTTGGCTGCCCAGATGAAGCTTCACTATTTTATACTTATTAATCATCATTTACATTGTAGGCAATCAATGTCATAGAATGTCGCAACAGACTGGGGTAGCCTTTAGGAGCAAACCACAACTAGTCTGGGGTGCAATTACAACTGGAAGTCTGGTCATTTCTGGTTACAGTCTGATTGGGCTCATATCCTAATGAGCATAGCTACAGCACTTTAGTATAGGTGACAAGTGTGTGTGTGTTACACTGATGATGATAAACAACTAAGGTATGTTGGAATGTGGAAATACTGAAATAAAGGATGTAAGCTCCCATGAGGTAAAGTGTGAGTGATATGAAGTTGAATAAGATGAATAATAATGAATTCTAACAGAGTTTAGTTCTGAGTTGTACTTTGAAGTCTACCTATCTTTACAATTGATAATCAATATTATACTATGTTTGAGTTACACATTTCCCATACTAGTAGTATATATTATCATGGTGCATTCTGAATATTACACTTCTATGGACATCTATAAGTCCCTATCACTTTTTCCAATGTCATCATCATCATCATCATCATCATCATCATCATCATCATCATCATCATCATCATCATCATCATCATCATCATCATCATCATCATCATCATCATCATCATCATCATCAGCAATGTAGTCAATCAGCTTATCTCCTTCTTTATTGACATCTCCATCCATCTCATCTATCTCATTTTCTTCATCTCTATCCCACAAAGTTTGCTTCTGCTTTGGAGGCTGCCTGTGATTCTTTTGTCGAGAACTTCTCTTCTCCTTGCGTATTCTGTGTCGTCCAACCTTATAAGGTATGCCTAAATGTTCTTCATCTAGCCTAGCATCCAACACAGCCTGTGACACCTTGATCCTGTTTGCCACTGTTTCCAATATGCAGCAGCTTGTATGATTTTGGATTAGTGTTCATACATACAGCACCTTGAAATGACTTCCAAATGCATCCGGTATTCCACTTTCCATTGGTGCAACGTGTTCCAGGTGGAAGACACTGAACACGGGAAAAAATACTTCGCAGTCCATTATCTAGCTCAATCACAGCATGTTCCGACAGACGTCTGCAGATGTCATGATAGGATTTGAGGTATCCTTTTCTGGCAAAAGAAGCCCACACAGAATATTGGTTGAAGATAGT
This sequence comes from Hygrophorus pudorinus, assembly GCA_003314045.1. Lineage (NCBI taxonomy): Eukaryota > Fungi > Basidiomycota > Agaricomycetes > Agaricales > Hygrophoraceae > Hygrophorus > Hygrophorus pudorinus. The sequence continues at coordinate 2,657 of QLPF01000311.1, forward strand.
GTTGAGATGTGGAAAGAAAATCCTATGCATCTCCCGGAAAGATATCTGCTGTTTGCCTGTTTTTGACCCAGGCAGTCCATTGCTGGAAGCTATAAAGTCCACCTTGATGCACTTCTCATGCACCACTTGTACGGACCAGGATTTCATTGCCTCCTCAAGATTAGTTGGATGTGGTGGTGGTTCACACAACACCGCCTTAGAGAGACAACCATAGGTCCACAGTCATCTGGACAAATAGATTGGATGCATCCTGATTCCTATTATAGGACTCATCCCAGAGCCAGGCAGTCATGAAGTTGTCAGGATTGTCATGTAGTGCTGAGACAATGGTAGTCCATGTGGGGGACTCCCCATAAGGATACCTGGCTGTTGGTTCGGTGTTAATGATTCGAGCCTGTCTGCGTTTACAACGATTCTTGATGTCAAGCTGCATGACCCAAGCAACCTCTTGACCATCTGATGACTCGAGCTCAGACAATACTGGATCCTTGTCTAGCTGAATGTCATGTAGGAAAAACATTCCAAAACGCTTGATGTATGCTCCATAGTTGAGGTCAATGAGAGCAGCATTGAGGTAGCTCAACTTGTTGATAGGAGTAATTGCTATGCAGCGAATCACATGCATGACCAGACTTGTCAATATCCCGTAGTTGCATGGACGATTCCTGGAAAGCTGAATCTGTAGATGCTTCCACTCAAAGAGTCTCCTGGAGCAGAATGCAAACCAGATTTCTGATTTAACCCACAGAATTGGTTTGAAACGCAGATAGTTGGAGGCCTTTAAATAGTGGCCATTTAGCATAGCACAGCAGGAGGGTTGAAGGACATACCCTTTCAAGTGAATGCTTTAAGACTGTCATCATAGCAGGTCCACTCCCTCGTATCTCCTCCCGCACTCCAAATAACTTTCCCTTTGAACTCTTGAATATTTTTTCATACCTCAGCATACATTGCTGGAATGAGGGAGAAACATCATATGCTTCTGCATCGTCACAGAAGTATGTATCGACTCCAGGCCTGCGAATGGCCTCAAAGACGAGGTTGTATGTAGACTGGAAATTGAGTTGAACACTCCTCATCCTGATGACCTCAGCCTCAGACTGTCATCCCCCATAGGCAGCCAAGGTGTTTGTGTGATGAGTGGTTCCTTTATTCATTCCTGCTGCTTGATAAGATGCATCAACAGCATCCAACCGCCACAAACCAACCATTGGTATGTTTTCTGTGGTAACAGCATGGAAAGATATGCCGACATCCAAGAATAACTGACCATTCTCTCTATCCATGGCGTAACCCCAGTCCATTGCTGGATATTTATTGACCAAGGACTGGTATGGATCAGCACTTGTTGTGAGCCTCTTCGCACCTCGGAAGTCGCAAACAAAGAAGAAGGAACCGAACATATCTAGATCATCATTGGCATCAATGATTTGATGCATGCAGTATTGTAGGTCATTCAAGGCAGATGCTTGCAAGGGGGTGGACTTGAGCTTCTCAAAGCGCTCATTTATTGATGCCTTCCACCGCCACTCCTCCAGTGTGAATTGGACATATTCAAAACCTCCAGGTTGGGTACATGTGATAATGGCTGGAAGAAGGATCTCATCCAACCATTGAGATTGAACCTCCATGGGGATGTTGTTCACCCGGTAGCCAGTAGTGCTGTCTCGGTGTATCATCCTTGGAAAGAATACATAAATGCTAATGGCTCCTGCTCCATCACCCAGCATGGCAAAGTGAGTGTGGGGGATGGCTGCAAGAGGAAAGGACTTGGAGAGCCATTCTGCACAGCCACCATTGGCCTTGTCATCGTCTGAGCGAGGCATGAGGATCTCCACGTTATGCCAGATAGGAGCTTTCTTTGAGATACGAGGCAGGACAAATATCTTCAAAGCCTGCTTGAAATGAAGTTTGTGAGTCACCCAGATCATACTGTCAACATCAACAACAGTGACAATGTTGTCCACTTCCACTTCCACCTCGTCTCGCTCCAGATCAACATGGATATAATCGTTGAACATAAAGTGTAGGTTACGATGTATTCATATACCTGAAGCCATTGTCTAGCAAACACAGTTACAGACCTAGGGTTGGAAGGATTCCAACCATGATATATTGCAAAGCTCAACCATAACTGGGGACCATGCCAGGACTCCCAGAGTTTTTGTCCTTTGAAGAGACCTGGGTTTGTTATTGATGAACCAAATATATACGCTGTTAGACTTTTGTAGTCAAATACCACAGCAAAATAGTGTCCACCAATGTGTGTTACAAAGACCAGGGGACGATAAGGATAGATACCCTCAGCTGAGGGTCTGATGGGGTTGCACTTGTGATAGCGAGTTATCTGTTCAGGATTTGGTACACCATGATCTTTGGAATAATCAAGGGTGAGATAGTACATGTGAGCATTTTCGGCAATGCCAAACCAATATTCCAATAGCATAAAATGAAGGATAGAACCGGCAAGCCATTTCCTTGGAAGTAGTGTCTTGATTTCTATTACAGGACTTCCCCACACCTGAGGGTTGCAAAGGACAAAATCTGAGGAAAAAGATATAAGAGAGACATTTTGGTTTTGATTTTGGTTTTGTTTGATATTTACCATAAGGATGTATGTTCATGTCATCCAAGGCTTCATGGTCTTCAGGGCTCGGAGGGTGTTCTTCTTGAGGACTGTCACGTTCCAGCACTCTATTATTGTGCTGAGGTTCATATATGCTCAAAGCACTATCATCCGAGGTGTGACTCTCCACTGAGGAAGATGATGATGGTGATGGGGTGATATTCGTTTTTGTCAGAAGTGTGAATGCCAAAGTTTGTTGGGCCTGTGTGAGGTTCCCTGAGTTTTGAGTGCACTGTGCCAGAGCAGCCCAGGCAGGATTAGACTTCAATATGAGCAGGGGATCAGATGATAAGGATGATGATTCTCTTGGAAAGTCTGGGTCAACTGTTGACACTATTTGGGTGAATTTTGCCGACAATTGTCTAAGCTCCTCACTATAACCAGAAGACTCTGATGACATTCTCTGTCGAGATAGGACACCTACTGTGACAGAACATCTATTATATAAGCAAACATAATATCACCATGCATGTAAGGCCAGGACTCCAGTAAGCAAAAAATGTATGTAACTAGGAATGCTGTGCATGCCTAGACTCTCCATACACGTAATATGACACATTGTCTTGGATATATATGGCATAGCAGGCCAGGACTCCAGTAAGCGAAAATTTTACATAATTGTGAATGCTGTGCATGCCTAGCCCCTCAGTACATGTAATATGACACATTACCTCGAATATATATTGGATCAAGTCTGCATTTCATGTTATACAACATGTCACATATCTCTATCAGCCGTCACACTCACCGCACCTTAGGTGACACTTTTAAGCCACCAACCAAATCAGCGTTCAAAAAAATGTTTACCTTTGAGACACTGACAGGTGCATATTTAACCATTGGTTTATTGTTGAGACATCTACTAAGCCTGGTTCAGTACTTGATGAAGACAATAACCCCACAGTTTTCCATCATTCAGATTTGTACATCTTTTAGAAAGCAAAACATGTAACATGTCTGACATGCATCTCAGTGTCATGGTCATACCAAACACATAATATCATGGGGAGATCAGGCCTGATGGTTACCTAGAGGCAGACAAGTACTGGAAGGCAAAGATATTAGACATTAGAGGTCTGACTGCAGATACAGATATTGTAAGGCTTATTGCTGTCAATGTGTTTTCATGGTTAACCAACATTGTGGCAGGTCTGGGTGCAGCTGGAATGGTTTTACACTGCAGAACACCTTCAGATGATGTTTCCATAAAAATCAGGGAATATGTAAGTGGAACCACTTGTACAAATGAGAGTTAAATAAATCTCACTCATTAGGCAATTGGACATGCTTGGTACAAATGAGCTTGTGTATTCAGATGATATTGTCATTACAAAGGCTTCTACAATTGAAAGTGAGATTTCGCTGGTTGATGTATAATATTCATGCATCAAATATCCTCAACAGGCCCTTGCACAATAATATTCTTTGATGATTGACTTGCCAACATTCCCAAGATCAACTCAGAAACATATTATTGGCGCTGGAAATTGACATATGCCAAGGCAAGCATCACTGTAAGCAGTCATTCATGTCACACAATGAATGCAGAATGATGGACAAACTTGGTTATAGGGAAGGCACATGACATGTGTGACAGGAAGATCTTGCTCACGTTTGTATTGTCCAACAACTGACATCCAACGGTTCTGTGTCTTGTGCAAGAAGTGGTTTTATGTTAGGTGTTTGGTGAAGAGGGCCAGTCAGCCCCCAGTCCCATTGGATATTGTGGGAAAGGATGACAATCTCATCCATCTTGCTATGGGACCGGTTGAGCGAGGCTTAGGGGTCCATGGAATCAGTGGCAATGGGGAGAGTCAACTTGTTGCTCGTGGGCTTTTAGACGAGGACAAGGTATGTTGGCAAGATGAATTCAATGACTCATATGTTATGGACATGTTGACAGTGACAACAGAATACTTTTCCTGCCCTAAGTGTGATGCATGGATTTAGATAGGATACATCAGCTAACTAGCCTAGTAGCAATGCATCTAGCTCTCAGAGTATTTTTGCTGTGGTACCAGACATGTACATGCACTAGTATTTCAACTAGTGGTCATATGTCACATTGCTTGGCGAACTGATTACGGGGTGTTTCTCACAGGTTTATGACATACTGTTTGCTTTAGCTATAGTAGTATGTTAACCCATACCTGCAACAGGTACAGTATTGCAGGTGTGGTGTGATTATTTGTCATCTGTGACCATCTCTAAGATTATACATTCACAGGATGCTGTAGTATATATTATAACTTGGAATGGTAGTTAGTTACTCTGGTTACTGTAGCTACTACTACTAGATTATAGCCTGAGTTCATTCCATAGCACGCAACATCACCTAACACACTATGATAATATATTGAGTTCGGGTCTCCATTGGTTGTTGGCGTCGCTGTAGAAGGTCTCGAGTATGCCGATATCCTTCTTCACTTTGGCTAACTTCTCCCGCTTAGCCTCCACGGCCGTCTCATCCTCCGCCGCCTCTTCCGGGTCCTCGCTCTTTGGCTTTGCCTCCAATTCAACAATATCCCTAGCCAAGATGTCAGCGTCAGTTCCATGGCCACCGACGCAGGCCTTGATCTCATCGAGCCTGTGCTGGAATCGGCGGAATCTGGCAAGTCAAATGTGCTGGCGAGGTGCGCCAGCGCCCTTGAACTTGTAGTCGACGGTGGTGTCCTCGTGGAGAACGTGGCAGTTGCTAACGCTGAAGACCTTGGCGCTGGGGGCGCTGCGTGTATCCTTGTTCTTGTGGAAGAACAGCGCAATGCTACCCTGAGCATCAGCGGCTTCCCTCTCCACTGTAGCGATGGGCATGCCAAGCGCAGCAGTGAGGAGACAGACATAGTGTGTGGGGTTGGTGTCATCGGAGACGCGCAGAAGGTGTGGACCTGACAGCTTCTCCACCACACCCTCGACTCCATTGGCCTTGAGAAGGGCGAGGACGTCCGGGGAAGCGTCGTGTGCGTTCTCGGTGGTGGTGGTAGTGGGATGAGTCGAGATCCAAATCACGATGGAACCGGTAGTGTCCTTCCTGTCCTCGCCGTGGGTGACAAAACAAGCTGCCTTGATGGCCAAGTAGTGAATCTTCCAAGTTTTCAAGAGCTGGCGGATCTGGGGCGCGACAGAGTCCCAGACGGCGTTGAGTGGCGTGTTGCTTGCCATGCCTTCTTCCCTACATAGTTATGTCTACATGCTACATGCTCCTTCACTCTCCTTGCCTGTGTTGTGCATGAGTCAGTTGACAGGTGTGGCAGTGAATTTTGATGCGTGAAGTACACTTGTCGGTTTCGTTGCCGAGTGGGAACATTGGGGACAGGTGCAGCAGTGCGTTCGCGTTCGGGATGGGTTACAAGGACAGAAGGCTATACGGCGAGCAGGGATGTTGTATGTAGGGTGGTACACATTCGGTACACGAGTCACAGGACGCCAAGGGTCCTTGGGACACAATACGGTGGATAGGGATGTTGTATGCCGGCCGGTTTTGTCGACGAGTTCACGTACGCATGTGGTACGTATTCCGTACGGGAATTCGGTGATTACGGCGGGTAGGGACACTGTACGCCCGGTTGACGGGTTTACGCAGCATGTTTGTTTTCGATACGAAAATCGCCTAGTACGCCCGGAACGACAGGTTCACGTACTGTGTTCGTTTGGGCACGCCCTCGGTGGGTTCAGGCGCCCCCTTTCACTTCTTCTAGACCTCAACAGTCTCTCGTTGCACTCGACAGCGACTTTTTACTAGCACCCCTCAGTGGGCGGCTTTTTACTACGATTGATGCACCCTCGTGCGGGCGGCTTTACGTGGGCTCGGTGTCCTTGAGCGGACGGCAGAGGCCTTCAAGCAGGCGGTGGTGACAATTTTTGAGTCAGTCGGTTACGTGTCACGGTGACGTGGCAGTGCGCGTTGCCAGTCCAAAAACTGTACGAAACTGAAATGTAAGCTCTTCATCTCCGGCATGACGTCAATTTGAGGTGGTGGTGGGTAGTGGGTGACACGTAAGTGTCGATTTGAAGCGCTAAGTGGGGGATGGCTGGGTGATGGAGCCAGTGTCGTTCCAGGCCACGTTGCCGGCTCCTCGAGCCTGTGCGGCGTTCGCGGTCGCCTGGGTAACGTATCCGAACCGTTGGGAGCAGCTGTAGTGGTATGGTGAACGAGCGTGGCCGGTGTGCCACATCATCGTTTGGCGTCATGCTAGGTAGGGTGACGTGGCGTTCGAAACGCTCGTGTCGTCGGTACATAAGTAAAATAGACTGAGAGAATGGATTTGGTACTCAACAAAAGCTTTTGCACTGCTGCGCCGCCTGCCTCAAGTGGATTGCCTAGGCTCAGTGTCTGAAACTGGCAGCAGATGGGGGCGATGCCAGTCGTCCTGGCCTGCTGACACTCGTGCCTTCTTCCTGCCAGTCTGATTCTGCTCCTACGCGTGGTGCACGGCAGTGCACAGTGGTAGTGAGGTGAGGTTGAGACATGGTGGTGGTGCTCATTGTTGTGGCGGACCGGATGAAATTTTTGATTTTTTTGTAATCCTACGTAGACTAACTCAAACTCTATGGGCCAAATAGCCGAGAACCTTGATTTTGCTGCCCGTGGTAACCGGTACCGGTGAGCGCTGAGCGCTGAGGAGATTTGAGCCAGATCCGTAGTACGTGGTTACTGCAGCAATGGTACTGTATAATTTTAGTGACACCAATCGAAACCAAACAATTACATAATCTAAAGATATATAAACCGCTCACTTTTTCTCTAGTTTCCCCTCTGGTCCCACCCTCTATCATGCACACCCTATCGGGTTGCGTCGAGTGTGTGGGGGCTTTGTGCACGCCCCATCGGGTTGTACAAAGCCAGTAGCCTATTTGTCCCACCCTCTATAATGCACGCCCTATCGGGTTGCACAAGGCTCATAGCTGTACCCTAGTCTCTCATTATATTTTAGATTATGTAGTATGTCATAAAATTGAAATAAATCATTTGGAATTTGGAATTTCAGTGCCAAAGTGCTATGGCTATGCCGAAAATTTTATTTATTTTTGATACATGGTCTTCTGAGTTGGTGAGATATCCAGATAAGTATCTGCCAGTCCTACATAAACTATGCACTCATACCAAGGGAAAGCAGAAAATCATGATAGTGGTACAGAAAGATGACTGAAAGTTGTGGCTGCATTTTGACATATCCTACCTATGACCTAGCCCCTCACATCTAAGCATGTAATCATGCTGATTTTCAGAAAGAGGGTAATTGAACCAAAAGACATAGTCGAATGTTGTTGGATTAACCCAGGTTGGCCGGTTTTGTGGGCGACTCTTCCAGTGGCATGTCAAACATTCAATGCTGGCTGCACCATGGTTGGCCGCCCTGGTGACCTTGCAGCAAATGCTTCCAGTGGGGCATTTTGGATTGATGCACCAATGATCGAGTCCCCACACCCTGACATAACTGACAGAGTAGACGATGCAGCAGGTGTACACTATTCCCATGTTGTCCTGGAATATGACGATAACAGGGCTGTTGGCAAGAAGGCGGTGTGATGGTCCAACTGCATTGACGACTGCCCTGAAGATGTCTTCATCATACAGAAAGGCACGCTTGATGGCTGACACGAGGCTGAGACTGACAACTCGTGGGACGACATTTGGGCCAGAGAAGCCCACAACAAAGTTAAAAATGCCTCTAAAAATAAACAGGTTCATTGAGTACTTGCAAACTGGAAGGCATGTGGTGTGCATACGATTTTACAAGCACATCTTCAATGTGGGCAAGCTGCTTTGCATTTGTGAAGGTGCTTCCACATGTGAGAAAAAAGGCCCCAGTTGTGCTAGGTAAGCTGGCAACTAGTTCAAACAGCTGCCGAGACAGGAATTGCTGAATGACCTGGAATATACAGAGTTAATAACATCATCACATATAGTAGCACCCTCTCAAGACTTACATCACCAGCATCGGCAACCCAGTAGTCACCTTGTGGGTTTGGCGAATATACCAGCCAGCCTGTGTGAATATCGGAATGGGTATCGATGACGAGGATCACCCGGGCAGTCTGTTGTACTTTCTTGATGAAAGCAATAACTGGGCTGACAAGAGGTTGGAGATGGAAGATCACTGACTGACTAGGAGTGAGAGGGATCACCGTATGAGAAATTCATTAGTAATGAGAATAAATAAATACAAATGGGAGGGAGGGTGAGACATACCCTTGACATAAAAGGGTGAAAAACCTCAAGGAATTGTGTTGTCACCAAAGGAAGAATGTAGTTTGTGTCGATGGCACCAAATATTAAAAAGATCATCGCAAGGGGGGCCAAGTTAAGCCTTTCAGTGGCATATCCACCACTGTAGTTGTCTCCCACCTTTCAAAACACAGTACTGGTTTCAGCATTCATTTTTTGTACACAACAGTACCGTCCCAACATCACCACAACCTGTGCAAATCTGTCTTTTAATCAGAGATATGATCACAACATATGATCAAGAGGACTCACATCATCAGAGGCGAAGCCAGAGGTACTGGTTTTATTCCCTATGAGATTACAGTAGAACACAGATTAGGCATATATGCTTAGCAATTGTGAAACCTTCATACCAATCTCATCGTCCAGACTGTCCATGTCTACATCACTTGCAGTTGGAGCAGTCACAGTGTCGCTGTCATCTGCAACTTGTTCAAACCGATCTATGTGCACCACATATGAGTCTGTGTATGTTCCTTTGATTTGGATATAATAACTCACTGGAATCTTCAATGCTCATTGGTGTCCCAATAACAGCACAAGTTTGTGGAATCCCACCAGTAAGTAAGTCTAATCTGAATGCCATTTGAGATATGTAGACTTGGAATGAGCCTGTTCAGTGCCAGAAAATGCTCTTCTTATAGTCTATTGTGATTATGTAATGATGTGCCTCATGTGGCTGTGTCATGACAAATTTTTCGCCACATATGGCACCCTGATCTGTCGGTTTGCCATGACATATGACTAATGTCAGCCTACTGTGCCGGGCCACCTCATGGTGTCATATATAAAAGGAGCCCTGATAAAGCCATCTCAGAGTAATCTTACATAGTTATCCCCAGTAGCTACCAGATTTTGAACCATGCCTTTCTCCACACTCACCACCCCACTTACCAAGGTCACAGACCTCAAGCACTACTGGCCAACAGGTGATGTTCCAGGCTCAAAGACTGCAGCTATAGCACGTGGCGAATACGTTATTGGCGATTTTAACACAAGGCGGAAGGCATTTCCGGTTATGTACCAATCTGATTTCCGCAAGGCCAAGAAACATAACCAAGGTCGCCTTCGTGTCATGATCCCAGCTGCTTATCGAAATGCAGTTCGTTTTTTAAACTTCAAAATCAACTGTTACATCGCTGCTCTTTCCCTTGCCTTCCCGAATAGAATCGATTACAAACAAGAGGCCGGCATTGAGCTTGCCACCTTTCGTGATTCAATCCGCCGCAACCTGATCTTCCACGCAGCTGTCCGGGACGCCTTCTTTGTAGAGATGGATGTTGGATATAAAACTGAGGATGGCTCTCCAGTCAACACCTTCAAACCCCTGATTCGCTCACCCATCATGGACACTTGGCTGCTCCATGAATATCATGACCATGATCACAACCCAGAACCGACTATTCCACATAAAACTATCACCCTGGACAATGATCCACTGGCATTTGGTATGTCATTTTTCACTCTAGCTTACATTTACTAAAATGGTTGCAAATTTTAGACTGGCCAACATGGGCAATAACAAACAACATTCCACATTTCCGTTTGTTTATGGTTGATGGATGGGCAGAAGAGGCCAATGAGATCGGCATTCCGGTTGAACCAACAGAGGAACAATATACCTCACCTGGAGTTAAACTTTACCACATGGGCCTGACCAGTGCATTGAAAACCATTGACCCTGAGGCTGCCTGGCCTGAGGTGTGTCTTGTTCTGATCATTCATTTACTCCTTTTAAACAAGTCAACAGGATGAAGTGGATGATGATGAGGAGGAGGAGGAGCCCTCAGAACATGAGCCGATATTCGATGCCAGGTCAGGGTCCAAGTCCGAATCCAAGTCCAAGTCCAAGTCCAAGTCCGAGTATGAGGGTGGGCCGCTTACACAGCCAGCCAGATCTTCAAAGGTGACCAGGGTGAAAGGATTGAAAGCCTCGTTGGCTGCCACACCAAAGACCTCCAGAGTTGCACCATCGAAGATTGTAAAGGTGGTATCCAAGGCAAAACCAGTAGATGGAAGTTCGATAAGGCCAACTCGGACTACAAGGGCAACATCAAAGGCTGTCCAGCCACCACAAGCTACTACGGCACGCCCCAAGGTAATGGTATTTTCATGACCTGTTATCTCAGTTACCTAATTATTTTCTATAACCAGCCTAAGCCATGCAAGAAAAAGACTGTAGTTAAAGTAAGTGTCTAAACACATTGAAGCGAAATTGTATTGCTCAATTGTAAAAGGCGACTGTACCCACTGCCGAAGACCATGCCTTTCTGGCATTTAAAGATAACCTCACCATGGCAGAGAATGAAGATCAGGATGCAGAAGGTGAAATGGATGTGGACATCCCAGATGTATGTATCATGATTCTATTGCTAGCTTACCATACATCAAATACTAATGTTATTGGCTGATGTCATTTAGATATCAGTACTGTCCCAAATCAAAATGGATAAAGGAAAAGGTAGAGAGATAGTAGTATGTTTGAAGGGCCATTTATTAAATAACATATATTCAAGCAGGATCAACGATCCCCAAGCCTCGGTAAGCAAATATTTTCATTCATACTTTATTACATGTTTTGTTAAGCAATCCACAGCACCCGGATTTGATCAGTCCCCAGGTGCGGATGAGTTGGCTTTACAAGCCCTTCATACTCCTAGAGTGCAGACTCCAGAACGGGCAGACCTAGAGCTTGGAGATGTGCAGGTATGTTATTGTTCACCTTCATCTTGGATTGTAACTGAGATTCTGAAAGGATGACATGGATATTGATGAAGAAGACCAGCTGAAAAGCAGTGATGAAGATAAACCTGGTCCCTCACCCCGGCGGCGAGTTAGAAGAGTAAGTGATCACTTATTAAAATGTTGTTCACTGTCTGACTAATATATTTCAATTGCAATTATATAAAGAAGGTCGAGGTAAGTCATGTTATTTGTCTCCCATTATGTCTCATCACTAATATTGGTGTATATAGGTAGAAAGTGATGTGACACCTCGTCAAACTAAACGTGCTCGTCATTCTGGGACGCCAGCTCCACAGCCAAGTCAAGTATACACATCGCCTGGTAAGCATTCTACTCACTTATTCAATCTTGGCTAACTCAATATAGACATGGTCGAGGCCTACAAGCTTCTCAACCCTCCTCGTGCACATCCCTTTCCAGCAGGTATGGAAGATGAGGCAGCTAAGGAAGGTAATTGACCTTCATCTCTCATTGTCAATCTCTCTATGCTGGGTCACCTCAAATATGCTGGTTTTTTGTTTTGAAAATATGTATACTGCTTTGGGCTAAGTTGGCCTGTCTATTGTAAAATTGGGTACTGGAAATATTAAATATAAACAGTATCTTCAGTTTCAACAGCAACAGTCAATGGTCCACACATCAAGTAAGAATTAAAACATATTCATATTTGCTTCTACCTTATAAATAATATTGTCTATATTCTAGATGGCCACCTACTCAAGTTGGCCAACATATTGATTTATGGCAGATGCTGCAGCATCCAGTTCAACAGCATGGTAAGCACTCTTGATTAACCAATCATGTAGTTTGTGTTAAACTGTTTCCTAGTAGTCAAGCCAGGCAAGTGTTCTTCTACTCCCACCCAATCACATACCATCCTGGAGGACATTACAACAATGTACAGTGCATCACTTTACATTAGACACATGCACTGATTGTAACACAGAACTCCAGCGGAATATAACACAATGGCAGAGCAATAAAACTCCACATCACCAGAACCTGCATTCCATGATGATGACCTGTATGCTTTTGATGATTCTCCACTTCAGTCACACTGACAATGTCCCAGAGGCACCCTGGAGTGTCAGGAAGACCATCTGTCACAACGGACTACACCATTGCTTGGCAGTATAACACAAACATTCCATGACACACTAAATATTTCACCACGACAGGACATACAATCCGATTCCTCTGATGAGGTCCCACTCTCAGCACAACAGTCAAAGCAAAAGAGTACAAAATATGCATTTACAACTGCTATCTTAAGATCGCCGAAGAAGCCAGTGACCAAAGTAAAACCACTATCAGAGATTGATCAACAGTTGTCAATCGATACAAAGGAGGGATTTGTATTACAGATACCCAAGACAATCATTGGGCTTGGAAGGTCAGCATGGGACCACAGATCCAAAAGTATGTTTTTGTGAACTATGGAAGACATGCTCATTCTCATTTGTTATCAAGGACCTTGCACGATGAATCATTAGATTTTTCCAAACATGGAAAAGCTATGATACAGCGTATTCAGCTGAGACATGCTCCAGTTTGGCACGTCTCTTAGCAGACAAGCGTCAGAAGGTGAGTAGACTACTAATCTCTTCAAAAAATCTGATAGTAGCATGTAGAAAGTATCTGGTAAGGCATTGGCCTGGCAGATTGGTCCATGGATGATAGCATATAGGCCAAAAATGCCAGACAGTGTGATGAATGCATTTGTGACCCTGACTGTAAAATTCTAGTAGAGTCTAAGTAAACTATGCATGTAAATCAATCATATCCTGTGCTTATCAGGATATCTACATCTGTTTTTCTGAGCTTGAGTAACAAAAACTCAGATTAGTATTAACTTCACTTGTTTGTTACTTGTTTTTTAACAAACAAGTAACAAGAAACTCAGAGACTAGTGGCGGTTTCACTTTTTGTTACTACAATTTGTTGCTACAAAAAAGCAACAAAAACGACTTGACCTATTGGTGTGCCAATGAATCATGTGATGTAAACTCAAGTGTTTCACTCCACTGGGTGTGGGAAAGAATAAGGTTGATGACAATATCTTGGAAAAATCGTGATATTATTTCTAATTACATCAGGAAAACGTGAATTTCCTCAATCACCTTATCTGTCTTGACCAAGACAAATAAGATAGATTGAGACAGATTATTGCTGTTTGCAGTAATAATGACATTTTGAGAAACAAAATCTTTCAAACTTGGGCAGGTGGTCAGTGTGGGAATATTGTCCAAAAGCAGTAGCCAAACCAGAGAAATGGCTTTATCAGGTGAAATTCTGGTGGGATTGAAAAAAAAAAAATACGAGCTTGTTCCCCTCGAAAATCCGTGCAGCATAGAGTCAGTTTATGTGCTACAATATGGATTTTTGATAGAAGTAAAAATCATAAGGCATTGTCTCTTAGCAACAGCTTCTGCTTTGAACTGGGAGGTCCTGGTGCTCCAATAACTTATTCCTGGGCTCTCCTGTGGTACTTTAACACTCCCATTACTTTCTTCCACCAGAAAATAAGCAAGACAGACATCCAGGGTATAATCTATACATTGCCTCATGTGAACCATAATAATATTCCAGGTGTCTGAGGTGCAATGCATCAGCAAGCTGGGGCAGGCATGCAAGGCCTGCAACAAGAGCAAGGTAAAATGCCCACTCTTCTCCCATTGTGTCAAGACCCAGGCTGTGCCACGTCGCAGCATCAGGCCCACCACACCGGTGCAAGTAGCCACTGACGAGGAAGAGGAGGAGGAGACATTCGAGTTTCCCATCACCGATATCGACAGTCCCCCATCTCCCCTGTGTCCTGGTTGGTCGAAGTCGAGGGCCCATACACCCAAGCCGGCTTCCAGTCAGCCTGCTGTGTCGAAGAAACAGGCACCGAAGGTCACCAAACCACCCCAGACGCTGTCAGCACCGAAGAAAGAGTCGGCTCAGGTGCTTCAGTCAGCCATGCCAGGACCTTCAAAGCGGAAGGCAAGGCCAAGATGCAGGAGATGCAAGAGAATGCATCTGGTGAGTGTTGAGCTATCTACTTATCTTCAAGGTAACTGACATGAATGTAATAGAATTCCACATCATGATGACAAAACCTTGCAATGGTGGGGGGGAACAGACAGTTGAAGAACCCCCCATCATCACGGAGTCTTTTGGCTTCGCCCCACAGCCGCTAGAGGGAGATGTTGCAGTGCGGAAGAAAACAGGGGAGGTTGGAGTGGGGTCTGAGGTCGAGAGGGATGACAAAGTCATGGCAGACACCTCAATGACGGAGCCAATGCCTTTACAAGCTGTCAAAACTACCGACACAATGACCGCCAACAATTTACACCTAGCCCAGGGGCGCACACTCCTTCAGCCGCGATGCCATAAAAGTACACACCGGAGTGTGATGCACCAAGGTGGGGGTTGTTCCCCCCTCACTTTTCCCTATCCTCCACCACCTCAATGCCTGTCATCCCAACCGACACAGGACTGTCTGCTACCGAGGCTGAACATCCAGCAGCATCCACCATGCTGACCAACGAGGCAATCGACAGAGTGACCAATAATCTTTGTCCAGGTGTCAAGGTCTTCAAACATCTTCACGGGCAGGTGGTGCTTGGCATATGACCAAGTTAGCTATCTTGGCTTGTGCTTCAGGCGCAAGACTCTTGTGACAACTGACGGCTGTGGAGAATGGCTGTTAGCACTGCGGTTGTTTGAGAATAGAAATTGTGACAGAAGTACCCAGTAGACTTGCAAAGCTCTTTGAAGATCCACAAGGGCAGGGACAATTGAGATCTGAGACAAATAGGATGTATTGGTGGTCACCTTGCTTGGGGCCTTGTCACAGAGTGGGGGAGTAAGGATGCTGTCCTCCAACTCGGCCTCTGTCTTCAAGATCAGCATGGACTCATTCCATACCGCTGCTATCACTTTTCTCACCATGCCTGGTCCCACCTGACTGCGGTTGGTGATGTCGATGGTTGACTTCACCCTCGTAGTGTTCCCAAAGTTCAGTTTGGTCTGGTTTTGGCCTTTTTTTTGAAACCCCAAACCAAACTTTGGAGTTTGGTTCAGCCAAAGTTCAAACCAAACCTTGGAGTTTGGCTCCAAAGCAGTTCAGTTTGGGTTTCAAACCTGAACTCTTACCATATATGGCAATTGGTTTGGTTCCCAAGGGGTTTTTGGCTGAACCAAACTCAGAGTTCAGTTTGAGTTTGCCAAAATCCCAAACCAAACCCAAACTTCAGAGTTTGGTTTGGGTTTGAACTAAGTTTCAACAGTTTCAAACTGAACTTTGGGAACACTAGCCTGAGCCGGGACAATTCCAGTAGGCAGGATGAGGGACCCTGTGCTGCCACGATTATTGGCTCGGGGAAACCTGATTTTAGTTCATTCTTATGGTTTTCCATCATGAAGTCCCTGCTAGGGTCTATTCGTGCATCTACATTGATGTAATCACTCAGCGAGTGTAATTCTGACGATTCATCAGTGATATAATACCGGGACAAGGAGTCCGCTACCTTGTTCAGGGTTCCTTTGGTGTAAACCAAATCGTATTCGAAGCGGGATAAGAATTCCCACTACCGTGTCTGTCTATCAGACATGTGTATCTTCGACTTGAAGAAGGTTAACACCTTATGGTCAGTCACCACAATAAATCATTGTCCAATGAGTTTATCTTCCCATTTGACTAAAGCCTCTAATATGGCTATTAATTCGTGTTCCCACATATGATAATTACACTGAGGTGGTGTAAATTTCTTGGATAGGAATCCAGCTGGACGCGCTTTGCGCTACTCCAGTCCTTGACTGTAAAGTGCTCCAATGCCTCTTGCGGAGGCATCACATACGACCCAGATAGGGTCAGGTTTTTGTGTATCCACCGGTTTTAATATCAGTGTATTATAAGCAATGATTTTTATCATTTCAAAACACCTTTCATGTAATAGAGCCCATACAAAGGGTCGATGATTATGGGTCATACCCGATAAAGGGCTAGTATACGCAGACATATCTGGCATAAACTGGGCTAGATATTGTACTAGTCCTATAAAATGCTGTACATTGTTATAGTCTCTAGGCCTTCGCCATTCGCGAATGCGCTGGAGTTTGTCCTCATCAGGCAGTATGCCATTATCGGTAATTATGTGACCTAAACAGTCCATTTGCGTGGAATATAAGTCCACTTTTTTAGCACTTAGAAATAAGTGACTTTTGCGCAGCTTGTCAAAGACAAGCTGTAAATGCCATTCATGATTCTAGACCATTAGAGAATATGAATATATCATCCAGATATACATGGACAAATCGTCCTATATATTCTCAGAATATAAACGTCATTAAACGTTGAAATGTAGAAGGCACGTTACAATCGCCTTGTTGAACTACGTAGTTCACGAATGTACCAAATACGGTAGCGAATGCCATTTTGGGCACATCTGATTCTCTGATGCGTACTTGCTCGTATGCATCGGACATGTCCAGTTTGGTATGATACATGCCACGAGCCACATCATGACAGATACCGTCTTGATCTGGAAAAGGAGTGACATCCTTTATAGTGTTTTCATTATGCTTGCGCGCATCTACTACGGTTCTTAACCATCCGTCTTTCTTATAGACACATAATAGCGGTGCTGCGCTATCTGTGGTGGTTCGCTTCCACCAGCCGGCCTTTTCATACCGGGCTACCTTCTCCACTAGCTCGGGGCGGAGTACATCTGGGCACCTTGGCATGTGGTACGAAGGTTTGTAGCTTTCGTCTATGAAATTTATTTCATGTGAAATTTACCGTATGGGAGGCATCTCCAAAGGCACTGGGACTGTTAGGTCTTTTATGCTTTCTGTCCATTTCTGGATCAGTATTGCACAAGCATTCGTGTCTATCAATGGCTGTCTGCCAGCATGCTTATGGTGAACTTGTGTGTCCACTTGTTCACTCGGCATTTTGCCATGATCTACCATTGACTTTTCATTGTGACCTTCAAGTCACTTCAGCTTTGGATCCTTGCTGGGTCCTGCTACCGCATTGCAGTGAAGTTTAGCCGGTATAGCTGCAGGCTGTTTAGTCCTTTTTATTGGAATTTCTAGGCCAGCCTGCAGCCTTGCTATGCCCGTTTCTTTTTCTTTGCCTTTGCTGGCAATATTATTTTTTATAACCTTTTGGGTTATGACCGTGTTGACGGCTCTTTTTATCGTAGAAGCCATATTAGCTTCGACTTTTATGTCCACAATTGGTGGTTTATGTAGCTGTATTAGCTTCTTCCCCCCTTTTGGGGAACCAAAGTCGCCTGTATGCTTGACATGGTGTTCGCCATTTATTATAAACGCTGCGCGTTTTTCTTCTCTGAAGTCAAGCACGACCTTATGCTTGTGCATAAATCCTGATCCTAGTATGATATCATACTGGTCTAGGTTTGCTACGTCTATGTAGTGTTCGGCATTGAACTTGCCTAGTTCTAGTTTAGCTCTATAGCCATAGTTAATTCGAGAGCGACTGCCTCGGGTTGCCATTTGCAGACCTACTGGGTTTTCCAGTTCAAAGGGTATTTCACCCATAGCGGCTAGATAGTCCGGGGATACCATGTCAGTGGTACAGCCAGTGTCTATCAGGACATGTGCTTTATATCCATTGATATAAATATATCCGCTAAGTGAGAGCGGTTTTTCAAAATTCCTTTCTGGCTGTTCGCCAGGTAATGATTTGCGCGATGCTCGCGTCCTATACACCGTAAGAGGCGCATCAGACAGTGTAGTTGCTGTGCGTGCATGTGCCTCATATTGAGGTTCGAGTGGTATTACCACTGACACATATGAGGATACATGGTGTTCCTCTTCGTCGGGTTGATGGCCCATGTTATTTGGACTATATTCATCGGAGCTATCACCTGTGTATTCGTTCATGTTTTCGACATGTTCTTGACCATTTAACTGGTTATGATCGATCTCGTGGACTTCCATGTCCTCTTCCGGGTACAACTCGGGATCATACTGTTCACCTTCCGGTGATTCACCCAATGTTGGGTCTTCGTCTTCTTGTTCCCTGATTACTTGAGCTACTGCTGCTCTTGGTTGTGCCGGATAAGGGCAGTTGGGGACAATGTGTCCGAGATCGTTACAACGGTAACATCTTAGATTTGACTTGTCGGTCAGCTTAGGCTTTGCGGTTGGAGCCTAGGTGTTTCCAGATGCAGCTGTATGCTGTTGATTAGACCGGTTAGGTCCTTTACTAAATGGTACTGAACCATTAGTTGTCTTGTTGATGAAGGAACAATTACTCAGTTTCT
>QLPF01000315.1:0-129093 GCA_003314045.1 Hygrophorus pudorinus
GTCCCAGATCCGTAAGCGTTTGTTTTTTTCACGGACTTTCAACAGTTACCGGAACATGTGCCGTTTCAACTCTGGTGTAAGTCTTGATCCACTCCATGACTTCCACCCTCATCAACACTAATCCCGTTAGTTCTTCTACAAACACGAGCTCCTGAAAAATTACAAGTACTACTGGAGAATAGAGTGCGTCCACGCTTCACGACGACCCCTTCAACATATCTAATATTTGCCCCCTCCCCCAGACCTTCTGTCACCTACTTTTGTGACCTCGACTACGACCCATTCCTTATAATGCAAGATGGAAATAAGATATATGGTTCGCCACGTCACTCGTTCTTACTCATTGTGGGACCTAACTGTCCTCCAGGCTTTACCGTTTCTCTCTATGAGTACGAAAACACTATCCCTACGCTTTGGAGTGCAGTGAAAGGTGCTCAACAGCAGATTTAATACCTGTTTGCGGCTTATACTGCCAATAATCAGAATTCATCAACGGGAACCCTGATCTGATTGTTCCGGGCAATGCGATGGACTTTTTATCTGATGACGGTGGCGAAACCTACAATAAGTGTCATTGTAAGCCTTCGACCCCTCACTCATCACGCGGTGAATAACAGCCGTCCCTTTCCAGTCTGGAGCAACTGTGAGTGGAGTGCTGATGGCTTGTGAAATGTGATTATTTATAATTCTGTCTTCGAAACAGTCGAGATAGGCGATTTAGATCTGTGGAGAGGCGAGGCGTATAATAAGTTCTTTGACTTCCTCGACGAAAAGGGCGGTTTTTATTATGAGGTAGGTTCTCAAGTCTTAATCTCTGTAATTTGCTACCACGATCTTTACAGCGCTGGGGAGACGCTCCTGTGCACAGTATTGGAGCCGCTCTATTTGCCAAAAAGGAACAAATACATTTCTTCAATGATATCGGCTATCGCCATGAGCCCTTCCAACATTGTCCTCAAGGCGATGCACATGGAAGAGGTAAGTGCTGGTGCGATCCCAAACAGAACTTTGGTAAGAGTATATTGGTCACCTGAAAGACCGGTGTGCTGAATGACATCCACAGACTATGAGTGGTATTCGTGTCTGAAAAAGTATGACAAGATGTTCGAGCAACAACGACAATAGACAGTGTATATATAGGGTACACAACATCCTTGCATGTATACTTTGGTCACCGACCACGAATTACTAGCCCAGCACGCCGGGCAAAAAGTCGATACTGATGAGCTGCTGTGTCACTGTGATCAATGTCATAGTATCGACTGTGAATAGTATTGATACTGGCAGATTTTGCGTTAATTGAAGGTGTTGGTCTGCAACTGGGTATAAAAGCATCCTACCGAGTCATATAATCTCGTCCAGTTGGAGCCCAACGAGCTGTCAATCAGTCGGTCCACATAATCCTCAACTAAAGAATGCGTGAGGGTGGGTTGAAAACGGTCTCGTAGCTGATTCGCAGTTTGTTCACCGAACGCGGCAAAACAGGGCAATGTTGAGTCTGGGTACGTGGCTGAGTGTGGTCAAAACTTGTGGGTGATGAAGAACGAACCATTTTGCATCAACTCCACCAGGGCTACACGAGGATAATTGAGCAAAATTTCCCAAAGCGATCGCATTGACTTACTGATAATCCTATCACAGTGTTTCCGCGAAGCTTCGAACCCTTCCCGAAACAACCGTTTGAATTCTAGGAATGGCTTGCCATCCACACCACCTAAGATTTCGATATATTCAGGGGGCAGCTTAAACGGTGCAGCCTCGAAACCAATGTTGCCGGGCGAGTTGGATAGCATGAAGCCAAAGTCAATGTGAATTAGATGTCCTTCCCGATCTAGAAGAATGTTGCCATTATGCCGGTCCTTTATTTGAAGGAGATATGTCACAATCGAATAGCCTGTACGAAAAATCAGCGAATTCAGAACGATAATCACATGTACATAACCTGAACACACCAGCCAGCGATTTAACGAAATTCCTCTGTGCACGAGCAAACTTGGCCGAAGATGGATCGCCATATGTCTGTACAGGTCAGGAATGAGTCCATGTCCGTCGTCCACTATTTCAAAGGCTCACTGCTTTGAAATGGTCGAACAACGTAACATGCCCTAACCTCCCTTCAGCCAGCCGCCGAGCATATTCCGCCTTTTTAATTGAATGAATAGATACAGCATCTGTAATTGTCTCTACAAGTCCCGAAGTTCCCCCAGTGATGAGGATCCGGAAACTAAACGAAAAAATTGTGAGTCCAGTCTTGCCATCGTGACATGTCCGTTGCATCATACAATCTCACCCAACATGGGCAGTTTTCTTCCTTCCATATGCGTTCAAATTCCTGAATGAGTTGGACGGCTAGTTGTTCTTGTCGCAAATCGCCTCCGGTTTTAACAATAACAGAAACACAGTCCCAGTTAGCTGCGCACGGATCAGTGGGTGCGAGCACGTGTAATCAAGGAGTTGCACACCTAGATGGCCATACGGCGACCCGTGACGTATTCGGCTCTTTTTGAACAGCTGCATATCAGTAAGTGGCAGGCATATATTGGGTCAACGATTGACCTTTTTTGCGGTCCAAGACTCGCTAAACACCACGGCCGAAGGATCAGCCTTGGTAAGTTCCCGCCGTATGATGCCCTCATCTTCAACCGTCTTCATACCACCACTGACGTCCCCGATGCGCATCAAACCCTCGCCTTCTTTATTCTCTCGCATCCGCTCCATCCGCTCCTCTTCCAAGGACAACATCTCCTTCATAATGCGATCCCTGATGGCTGCAGCTTCCGAATGCTGCAATCTCATCCGGCTGGGAGCAGCGGACGAGCCAGCCGCGGCGTCGTTCATGCCACCTGCTAACGAAGGATGGACTGGACCTCTGGCATTTGTCTGCACAGGCAAACCTGCCAGCCAATTGGAGCCAGGTATCCACCTTGTTGACGTAGAAGCTGTCGATGAATCTGGTGCGCCAGATGTCAACCCTGGCGCAGGAACTGTGGTGACTGGTTCTCGCACAAGGTTGGCATTAAGCTGGGCAAGCATGACGGCCGCCGTACGCATACGTTGCGAGTATTCATCGAGCGAAAGGAAGCGTCTATGACCATTAGGGAGGCTCTCTTGCTTTTGTCGAGGAATGGAAGGAGACGATATGGGCACAGGAAACGAGAAGGGAACAGCGTTAGGAACTTGCTCCGGGGTCGGAAAGTGAGGAACCGGAGATGACTGAGACCAGGTTACCATATCAAGCTCCTTATTTTTCGGCGCTGGTGGTAATACGATGGACTCTGATAGATCGATTGGATCAGACCGGAGAGAATGATCTGTGCCATACAACTGCTCCACTAAATCGATTTCCTCCTCTCCGTCAGTGAAAGAAGCGATATCCATTGGCGTCGCGGGTATTACGATGACGGGTGGGTCAGCACCTCCGGGATTTTCGTTACCTGAATGAATATCTGTGCGATGTACGGAGTCTGACTTGACTCGATGTCGATGGGAGACGGGGATGCTACTGAATGGGATCAAATCTCGAGATGCACCCCTCCGTTCGTCCTCCTTGGTAACAATTTTCTTGAGAATTTCCTTGTTACTTCTCTTCGCAGGATCGAAGTCGAGGTCATTGTTCAGGATCTCAATGAGTAATAGATATGGGGCCCGTTCGGCTGAGTTTAGGACAACACTTTCGCCGGGCGGTATTCGAACTACTCGATGGTGAGGCTGTGTGACGCCTTCGACCTTTCGTGGTGAATCTGATGACGAACACCATAGAGGCATACATACCTGAGCGTGATGAGTAATGGTAGCGCAAACCTTAGAACATGCATCACTCACCTCCGCAGGTAGCCTATGATTCAAAGCGGTCAGTTCAGCCCTTAAAGCGCTGACACGAGCAGGTCTCGGGATCACCAACAGGCGGTTCGAGATATTCTCTAAAGTGAGCAAAAATTGCACCTATGAAAAAACTCAGATGCCAGAACGGACAATGGGAGATGCCATCCACAGACCTCCGACCGGCAATATTGACTTCGCAGAAGGTGGACCTGCGACGGAATATCGTACTGCTGCAAAAGACTCTCTGCCGGATTCACAGTGGTTGAACGCAAAGGTGTCTTTGATAATGAAAATGAAGGTGAGGACTGATAGGGTGTTGCAGGGCGGGCTGCAGGAATTTGTCGGTCGAGTTGCCCCAAAGGGTCGTAAGATGCCCTCGAACGTTGAACTGCTTTGATACGGAGAGGCAGCGCTGGAGTTGTTTGTGATGCACCAACTGTGCGACGACGTGCTAGAAGGGCATTTCTGCTGTTGATGGGATCATCCAAAACAAATGGCTGCGCGTAATAAGCTTCTTCCGCGGGACTAGACGACTGTTCCTCTTCGCTATTCTGGTCTAAGGCATCCTCGTCATCTTCCGGTAACTGTTTGGTTTGACTTGAAGTGATACCGCGAACAAAGCGATCGTCTTGTGATCCCAGGCTTTTAGATTCCTGGGCTTCGTCATCGACGCGTCCTTGTTCTATGGAAACTTGGCCCATGATCTCTGTGAGTTGAGGCATTCCTGGCACGCCAGCCAAAATAACACCAAGTCCAACCAAGGCAGGCTCGACATGAGGCCTAACTTTCCGTCGTGCAAAGCGTGATTGAAATGGAAAGTCCAGCGCAGCATAGGGTGTTGACACTGGAGGAGGTAAGTCGCCGAAAATGATTTCATGGCACTTGATGAGCGTGCGTTGACATATTATGAATGACTGCGAGTCGTGACGCGTGAGTGCAAGATCCCTAAGCGCCGCTTGCATGAACCATAATGTCTAATGTATATATTCAGGATGAGAACAAGCACAGAGCCGCGACGAACACGTACAATCATGGCTATGTGGGTAGACCTCTGTGCAACTTCAATAACGAAGCAATCTAGAGCTCTTGACTTGGAGGGCCTGGTGACAAGAAGATGGCTGAGATCCATCAAGTGTTAAAACTGAGGGGTGTACCAGGACGAACATCCTGTTCACCATATAAAACCCCAGAGGTCACGCAGTTCTTCCGTGTCTAATTCCCTCAGCCGCCGTGTGAGATAGTATGTGATGCCGATGTTGTCTCCGTAAGTTCTGAGGTAACGGAGGGCAACGTGCACGGAAAAGAACGATGGCGAAAGGAATAAACGGAGTAGCAGGGCGTGCGACATGTTGGCCGACGACGACGGTGGCAGCGACCCCCGCTGATAATATCCTAATTTGGTTTCCTGTACCGTGACAAGTCTCTTACCGGGCCCGCCATGAAGCTGCCTCTGCTCGCCTTTTTTGCTTTGCCATTCTGTCTGGCAGCTTCCAAAGAGTCGGATTTTCAACAGCTCGTCGATGTTGCCACTGCTAGCAATGGTCTTATCAAGCTCGACGACGCATCCTATGACTTGTTAACTTCTGCCAAACGCAACTGGACCTCTTCTGTGCTCTTTACGGCGATGGATGTTAGACGAAGATGTTCTCCATGCAAGTCAGTCGCTTGCCTTTACTTAATTTCTGTACACATCGTGACTTTACTCTCAGGGAATTCCACCCTTCTTGGATCGCGGTAGCAAAAGCATGGGCCACCGCTCCAAAACCGCAACGTGATAATCATTTTTTCGCTACGCTCGACTTTGACGATGGTCAAAGGGTATTCCAAAAGGTTCAGACGCCAGTTTTCTTCCTTGGAGTCTATTTTGACACGATATTACGCAGCTTGGTCTTCAATCCGCACCAGTTGTCCATGTCTACCCTGCGACTGAGGGACCGCGTCAGCCGGCTAACGGAAAGACTCAACCCCTGAAATATGATTTCTCCCAGTAGGAATTTTGTCACGTCCGCCATGTTCCCACTGACCTTTTCCAATCCAGCGGGTTCGATCCCGAACCCCTTGCCCGGCAACTATCAAACCACACACCCGTTCCTATCCCATTTAAAGCACCCGTTGACTGGGCTCATTGGGGCACAATCGCACTCACAGTCTTCTCTGCTCTCCTTACCCTCCGTTTCATCGGTCCCATATTGAAGAACCGATGGATATGGGCCGTTGGAACAGTTGTGACCTCACTTACCATGACTTCGGGCTACATGTTTACACGTATCAGAGGCGTGCCATACGCCGGTGGTAATGGCAACTGGATTGCTCCCGGATATCAGAACCAGTTTGGACAGGAGGTCCAGGTTGTCGCTGTAATTTGTAAGTCCGAATGTCCTGCCCGAAACATACTCAGGCCAATGTATTCGCATTTAGACGGCCTCTTGGCGACTGCCTTCTTGATGCTTATCGTTGTCGTTCCGCACCAACCCTCGTCACCACGCCAAAAAGCCCAGGTCTATCTTTGGACAGCAGTTATCATGATCATTTACTCCATCCTGGTTGCCCTGTTCAGACTCAAAAATAGAGGTATTTTCTTTACCGTCAATGCTACTATTGATTGATTCACATTGTCTATCGCAGGTTACCCGTTTAAACTCTTCCTGTAGTGGACTTGTAAAAACTGAGGTCACTCCAATATATCCAAGTTGTCGACTCGCCAATCGGTATGCTCAAAAAGTCTATGGCGTTCAGTGTGAGATGTAACTTGTACACGAAGTCATAAATATTGAGAAGATCCACGATAACGAATGAAATATCCACTGATTTTCTGTTTGGACCAAAGGAACCACTTATTGAGCGCCTTCTTGGAAAACATCCACGTATCGACTGCGAATGTTCCTCTTCGCAGCTTGTGACCTTGGCCGCATAGGAGGTGGCGGAGGAGTCGATGGAGGAGCATGTTCAGACTCCGATTTGGGAACCAAGTTCGACCGCACACGGATGGCATTCTTGCTTGACGGCGACGTGCTCAGGTCAATAGCTGAAGCCGATCGAGTTGGGGGTGGTCCTACACTTGTGCCATTGGGAAGTGTGCCGCCAGATCTCCCAGGAGATGCGGTTTGTGATCGCGGTGGCGGCGGTGGAGTAGCAGGTCTAGGAGGTTCGGTTGTTCCAGCCTTATCTGAACATCAGTATCCTGTCTACGCATTGTCTGATACCCCCACCTTTTTATTGACCCAGCGCTTGAGTTCTTTGTCATAAATGAATGATGTCTCTTCTCCAAGACTGGCCTTGATGGGACCCGGGGTGGTGGTGTCGCTTTTCTTCCACCACCGGCTAATCCACGACCCAGAGCCAGCGCTTTGCGTGTCTGAATCCATGCCTCTAAACGGTGACATCAGATAGGGAGGTCAAAGTTGGCTTACCGGGTCGCTGGTCCGCTTTCGCGAGCTCGGTCTTATCGGCCGTAGGTGATGGTGGATCACCGTTGTCTTGTGACTGGGTCTTCCCTTTCGAGTTTCCAAAACCAAGGTCTTCGTCGTCTTCCTGCTCGTGTGTGCGGTGAGGGTGAGGGTGAGTCTGAGCAGGAGCCACAGATACTGAAGCATCGTCCATTAATGATATGAACCCTGAAGATGAGTCAGACGTAGTTGAGTCATCAACTCGCATGAACGTTGTCGCAGTGGGTGTTTGTGCACTGTAATCTTGGGCGTATGATGAGCCCCACCAAGCGACATCCTGCCCTCCGCCGATCTCCCCCTTTGAATCCAGAGACGGCCTTGGCGTCTGTGTGTTGAAGCTATTCTCCCTTGTTGGAGTATAGTCATGGATAGCCTGTCCGAAGGAGGGGGATTGTGAAAAGCTAGTTGTTACAGCATTCGCGGACAAAATCCGGGGTGCAGGAGAGGGTCTGCGCCGGACGTAGTCCATCGCTGACGACGCTCGATCAACTGGGGCATGAGAATTGTGGACCAGAGGATAGGCCATGGCAGATCCGGTCCTGCGAGGGGGCGGAAACAGGTTCAGGTCGACTGTAGATGGCTGCGGAGAGGGACTAGCTGATGGTGTCGCAGATGAAATTGTGCTATAATGAGAAAAAGGTCCGCTGAAAGGATGTCCTCTGGACGACTCGTCGGTGGGAGGAGGCGTTCCATCAACGTCGCCGTCGCCAGCGATGAGCTTTGTGAAGCGGCCTTCGAGCCAGATACCGATGCTATCGAGGCTCGGTTTACTCATTTTACCCCCTATCCAAGATCCCGACTTGTCAATGTGTGGTGCTCCAACTATACGATCTGCAAGCCCTTTCAGTTGCTCCACGAATGCCTTGGTAAAGTATGGTGAAGTACGACCAAGGCTAGCGGTTATCGCTTCGCAATATCTGGAAGAAGGATTAACCTGAGTGTAACTGAAGACACGGTTGATCAAACCTGTTCGCCAGTTGAATGTGTCCCATTTCCGCAAGTGAACACGCGCGGATCAATTTATACACCTGCAGGTGGTGTAGACCATTAAACGTCTCCTGTCCTTTAACTGGCGGCGATAGAGATAACGCGAATTCCGCAATTTCGGTGAAGATAATAGCATCTAAATCTTTGTGGGCAGTTGGCGAAACTTGAGGATTGCAAGAGCCTAGCAAAACAATCCGAGTTGACGGATTCGCAAGGCCGCCTATTGGTGATGTTTGAGGTGCAAGCAAGTAACTGAAGGTGGAGGCATAAAATAATGAAGAACTATGGCATACTAAGGTAGGAAGACTCACCAAGCATGTGCTGCTTCGGTCCGTTGATTCGATGCTAGGTAATCCCCAAGGGCAGTTAAAGCAGCAGAAGATTCTGCAGTCATGGGATTGGTCAACATCATCGCAGCGGTCTCAGCCCATCGAGACAAGGACTCGACGGGAACATTCACGGGCACGGACGGGAAGTTCGGCGTCATAGGTGTGACTTGCGACATATTCACAGCCCCAGTCGCTCTCGACATTAAATTGTGGGGTAATAATTCCTGAACTATGGCGAAATAAGATTTTAGTGCAGAATAACGAGTGAAAACACACCTGCTGTTGCTCCTTGACCAGAGAAAAAACTATATGCTACCCTAAGACTTTCTCGACCATTAGTCTGTGCCGATGGAGCCCCAGCGAGGGTGCCTCGCAGGTAAGGAGGGCCACGGCTGGTATTGTCCTTGATCCCTAGTTCATTTTTCAAAAAATCACCCACGACCTCTTTCCAGGCCTCCTTATCAATGCTGCTAGCGATGACCATGGCGTGCGCCCACAATCTCTCATCCAGAGCATAGTGATAGGCTTTGTGACGTTCACCGCGGAGTAGAAATTCTTGAATCTTATCCAGAGCCGACGGGCGCAGAGTTGATATCGCGATGGGGATTTCAGTGGATTCTGACGGTGACAAAGCAAGGCTAGGATATGAAGACGACAAATCAGAAGTATGTGCATCCACAGCTGACGAGAAACCAAGAGAAACGGTTGCATTAGAGCTATTCTGTGGAGAATCACCCAACCGAGGAATCAACGCAGCCCGGACGGCCTTGTCAATATGTGGGCTGGCTAGCAGTAAGTACGGGGTAAAGAAAGGCAAATCGATTCGCTTACCTTCCCGACAGGCGGCCATCATTGTCAACCATCACACTTAACAATTTCACGAGGACAAACTTTCCCTCAGCTTCCCGTCTGTCGCCACTTGCCGGATGGAGGTATCCAATTCCCTGAGAAATCTCAGCTGCTCGTTCCTCGAGGTACTTCAGTAGACGGGCTTTTTTCGTTTTCGTCTGGGCAGAGGAGCCAGCACGAACAAGACTCGTGGTAGGGGTACCTGGGTCAGAAAACAAGGGGCCAGGAAATGAGGAAGTCGAGGTGTCCATCGCTGATTGTGGAATAATTTTGTTCAGCACACGTATGTTTATATCCATAGACTTTCGTGATGAGAGAGCGACGTCGAAACCAGTGTTCAACACTGAAGATCCATGAAAACAAGTGACCAACTTTCCACCAAAACCAAAGCTGAAGACGGGAACGCGGGCAGCCGTGCGCCCTAGCGGGTCGTTCGATCCAAGAAGAGAAGGTGATGGCGCGTACAGAGTCTGAGTACGTGGCGCCAGCAGCAGATCTTGTCCCCCAGTCTGATCATAGACCGCGGGCGGGATCTTATGGTGCCCTACTTCCTGAGCATAAGGGTAATTATAACTGGATGAATTGCCATAAGCTGTGGTTTCAATAGCAGAGGGAGGACTGTGCGGTGTGTAAGGATCCTCGGCACTAGTGGAGAATGCCGACAAAGCGGAGCCATTCGACAGTGATCGATTTCGTAGGGCGTCAGGCTTGTCATGTCCGCTTACTAAATTTGTGCCCTGGGATTCGCGCCGAGGGGGGAAAGAGACGGGAGGTGACACCCTTGTCCTGCCAGGATTTAATGCGGGGTCGTATGCAGTTATCGTTGTATCCAGATCGGATGCTGTATTTGTGTTGGAAACATTCCATGAATACATCGATGTGCCTCCAGGAGACGATGCCCCTTCTCTGCCTTCAATCGTCGTGGTGGGGTGGTACGGATTCGGAAGTATAGTGCCATTAACCTGCCCGTAAGATGGGTTCAATGATCCATTCACGGAAGTGATTGGTCTGGATCCTGGAGACATGGTTTTTTCCGCTTCAAAAAACGATTTCTGATCGGAAGAAATAGTCGGCTGCACATCGTATTTTATCGGAGCGTATGAGTCTGAGCCCTGAGACCCATGCCGAGAGTGATCTGATAATGACGCAGGTGAGGAAGTCCTCTGTATATTACCCATATATTTAGGGTCGTAGGGATCGACGGTCGGAGGAACCGATGGTTCCGATGTGGAGAAACGGTTTGAGGATATGAGTTCCGATTTGGGGTCCAAAGCTGGGTTCTCGCTCTCAGGCAGGGGGAATCCACGGCTTGGGGATGTTGTCCTTTCAAGTACCAAGGAAGGCGACTGAAATTCGTGCGAAGTGGGCGATGAATGTGGGCTTCTTTGGGTGCCCAATGGTGAAGGAAAGCCAAATCGATTCTCTGAGGCACCCGCGGATAGACCGCTCTCGGTCGGTGGGTCAACGTGACTTGCAAGCTGATGCGTCGGTAGAGATGTCGCCGGAACGTGTAGACCCCTGCTGCGGGTGGTCTGACGAGGGGAGGGATCATCGATGGCCGACTGATATGGGGACCATGTATGGTCTCCAGGTTGGCGACTAGTTCGACCAGCCTCATTTTCGCCCCTAGAGAGATCCAACCCAACGGGAGAAAATATCTTCTCTCCCTCGTGACCTCCAAGGCCAACCTGACCATCAGAGGGGACGTTATTGCGTGAACGAGTCCAATTCTCGCGATAAGTCGACGGTGCGGTACCGGACACTTCAGCATCGTGGGTATATGTGGCCCCATGAACGTGTTGGGATGATCCGTAAGGTCCTCCTGTGACGGTGGGCGGCGGAACCCCTGTAGGGTATATCGGATGTCCTACAATGGTCGAGGACTGACCAACACGCGTGGACGCGCCTCGTCTGGCTGGTTTTGAGGTAGGGAACGGCGGGTCATAAGCATTGAGAGTTTTCGGTCGATTGAGAGGTACGGCGGGTACCGGGGGTGGGGGTATTGGTGGTGCGATCGTCGGCCTGGCTGCATACGGACTAACGGAAGGGTAGGAAGGCAGTCCGGGCTGAAAGCCGGGTGCCGCCATGGGTTTGTATGGTTCGTATGAGGATTGTGAAGACATTACAGGGATGGAACCAGGGCTGTGATTCGAAGACGGATTGTACGACTCGTATAGAGGCTGGGAATGCGAATGGAGTACACTGACAGCGTCCATATGCGAAGGCGAAACATAGCTCGATTTTGGTGCGTAGGGATCATAGGAATTGGAGGGTGCCGGATAACTGGGAACCTTCTTGGGTTCTTGTGCTGCATACTTTAATTCAAACATGAACATACTACTGTGAAGAATATCACGTTACCAGCTGAGATCGTCTCTGGAAGCGACTGTTCATGGATTGGGAATTGACCATGCTGGTCATACCATCCCTGCGCTTGATTGTAGCTGTAATTGGCTGAACTCAGGTCTTGAGAATATGAGGCGACCTGGCCGTCATAGGGAGCGAATGCGGCAGGTTCAGACAGCGATTGGTCTGGGGTTTGGCCTGGATGAGTGAGAAATGAACTATCGGGATGGGGATTAAAATTCTGAGACGGAGGTATATTTTCGTGGCCTAGAAATGGGTCATTAGTACTTGGTGAGGCAGTCGTGTTCGTTCCCAGAGCTGCGAAGGGGTCAGACGCTGGTTCTTCTGGGCCGAAAAGTGATGCTGCAGCTTCCACAGTGCTCATGATGTCCGGTCTACGGCTAGTGGAAAAGCAAAGAGTGCAGCGGGAAGATGGTAAGACGAGCCAGAGTAGTACGTGGAATAAGCCTGAAGTGTTTGTCCCGCTTTGCCCAATTCGGACATGTGTTTAAATTTCCAGTGTAATATTAACTAGCGCGGATAACATAGAGTGTACAGAAGAACTAAATCGCTTGTATAGTGTATGAAAAGTGTCAAAAAGCATGCATATCGACAGCAATTTGGCACAATATGTATCCATCTGAAGCGAGTGTGATTAAAAGAAGTTTGTTGCGGAAAAATTATGAGGAAGTGAGGTAGCGACATGCAGGATAATAACAGTGTGCAGTATGAGGTTGAGGAGAATTATGAATGACGAATTAGTTGATGAGTTCCGACGAAATGTTGAGTAGGTCGTGTGTCTGCTCAGACACAGGTCCGTACCTCTCGAGAAGGCGTTCAACTGAAAGACTGACATTAGTAGGTTGAATGGTTACTGAAAATGGCACATACTTGAAATAAGGTGTTTGCTGTAGGCGCTGGAATATCGCCGCATGCTCACCAAGTGGGGCCTGATCCTATTGATCAGAGCCTCCTTTTGCTCCCCTTCCGCAACACCCAAGGCTCGCTGAAGGACATAGTCTATAATGCGGTATCAGAAATGTATTCAAGAGCGTGAGTGATTAACAACATACTCGCAAACTGGTCCTTCATCATGGCCTGAATGGGACTGGTTCCATCCTGTTTCAAAGCCATCATTTCATCGATGAGAACCCGACGAGTCTCTGGATCGGCAGTGAGAAGAGCCTTCTCGCAGACGTTGGACGCAAATTTATGCCGTGACATTTGAAGCATCTGGCCCCGCAGTTTCGTGGTCACAAGTGCCCGGTCTGGTGGTTGTCCGCGCTCGAGCACAAATTGTATGACATAATTCTACGGAAATAATAAGCATCTTCATGACACTTGGTAACCGTAACTCGGAATATACTCACACCAAATTGATCCTGCATCAGATTGATTGCATATCTATGTAACTCATCCAATAACGGACGAGTGTACTCAGCGGGAAGGTGTTCCAAGCATCGTTGCAAAACGCGACAACCGTAGGGATGAGTCGAGAGATCGTAAACATTTCCTCGGAAATAGTTGACGAACGTAAGACGATCAGGGGACACTCGCTCGACAAGTTTTTGAATGACCTTCTGGAAAATCAAGACGAGGCATATTGGAATCAGAAATAGCTTACATGATTCCCGTTCGCATCTTTGACACATTTCAGAACATGAACGTCGAGCTCCTTAAGGAATGCACTCTGTTGGTCTGGTAGGATGTACTCTACGGCCTATAAAAGCGTCAGAAATTGCCTATGGCATAATCATGCGCTCAACGCCCACCTTTTGAACGACGCGGCAACCATACATTTGAAGTGAAAGTGAGAGAATGTGACTTTCCATGGTGTTAGCCAAAACAGTTTTCTGCACTTGCGTGCCATGTTCGAACAGCTTTTGAACAACCTGAAGACGGAATGAGATTAGTTTTGAGACATAAAGTTAGAATAACGTCTACCACTGACATAATTACCAAAGACGTCTTGTATAAGCTGTAGAGTATTGTGCGGTACAACTTCGTCAAACACCTTCTGCTTTTCTTCGCTGGTTGCACCCTCGAGTTTTTGTTGAATGAAACGAGAACCGTGCTGATCCCCGCTAAACTCGACGATATAGCCAAAAATATCCTTGGAAAATCATTAGCTTTAGATTATTGATAAAAAACGAAAACACCTGCTCTGAGTTCCCATTTTCGGGCCTTGTTCGCCCTGAACTCTTCCAATAAAGGACTCCGCAGGGCCAAAGACATCTCGCAACCGTCATTCCGACGGCCAGGGCGCATGCCCAGCTGGTAAATATGAATGGCTCGCGGGTTGACGCCGTACATAGCACCGCCAGGTAGCATCATCGGAAGTGGAGATCCATAATCTCTGGCGGCGGCGTACGCTTGAAGGTAGGGGGAAGGCGTAGATCGCAGGGATGTGTACATTAAATTTTGGGAAGCGATTTGCTGCTGAACAGTGTACTGAGGATACGCACCATTATTGACGGAGAAGGGAGTGGGAGCGATAGCTTGCCACGCACCTGATGTTCACGCTTCTTATCTACTAGACTTGCATGATTAGATACACCCAACTGAGGCGTGAGCATAGGTGAGTTTGAAGGTGGATACACCATGCCTTGATGCGCAGGATAAAAAAAATGGGAACCTGGTGGACGTGCTGCTGCCCCATAATGATAGAACATATTCGACTGCTGACGATGAAGATCGGCGACGGCGTCAGGATGTAGGGGTTGTGGGGAAACTGCAGAGTATATGTTTGCCGGAGTTGTGCTACTCATACCGCCGGAAGTGGGATAAACAGAATCTGACGTGCCACAGTAAGCATCGTAAGCGTACTGGTAGTCCATATAAGATTCTCTCGCAGGAGGGTTGGAGTAATATGCTGGGTAATCTGTTTGCGGGTGAGCATTATAAGGTCCCCGGGGTTGCTGAATAACAGGTGGCGGTCGCATTTGGACGTCAGACATCTGACTAGCGATTCCTGAGGGTTGCGATGGGCCTATTTGCTGACGGCCACCAATGCAATCGCCCTCCATTGCCATCCCGCGAAGCGACATGGACAGGTTGTCGTCTACAAATGACGACGTCTGTAAAGAGTCATAACCCCCGCCGGAATTGATACCTTGAGGGCCTGTCTGCGGCGCCGGGAAACAGAGTTCATCATATCCAGTGGATGAAGAGGTAGGGTAGCGGGACTCTTTCGCCAGGCCTTTCTCGTATCTCTGTGGCGAGAATTGTCCCGTTTTCGACCCTGTGGATCGTTCATCCTGATGGATACACCCGATCGTAAGAATGGAGTCTAACCCTATTTGAGATAACATACCACTCGGCCCACAGAAAAAACGGCCGCTTGAGCTGCAGTAGCTTGCCGTTGTCTTGCTTGATGCAACGTGAGGCCGTGTGATTCCTGCATAAATACATTTTTGAGACTAGTGGGCAAGAACACATTCTTATTGTTTACCAGCTGGGAATAGTCCTTTTTCTGCGGACTGCCACTGGCTTCATCCCAGGTGCCGCTTGTCGGTCTGGAGGACGTCCAACCCTCTCCCAAGTTGCCACGATAATTAGCTTCGCCTTGAGAAGATGACAAGTCAGTGACACTTGCAGCAGACGACACAGATGTGTTGCGTTTCGACGATGGCGTAGCAGGTCCCCATACCTAAAGATGAGTCAATAGTGTGCCCGCATAAAAGACCGTGATGCTGACCTGCCAACCTGAATTAAGTCCTTTTAGGCCGCTTGCATTAGCCATACCTACACCAAGCATATTCCCGGCAGCACTAGGTGCTAGCTTACGCTGGGACTGTGCCCGAACAGATCACAAGACACGTTAAACAAAGTTTACGAAGGTAAAATAAAACGTACATTGTTCGGCGAGCTTGAGGGGGAGTGGGCTCCGGAATGGCTTGAAGAACCGGATGGCTTGCGCGACGAGTCTCCAGTATTACGGTTTGCCATAGTGAACTGAACTAGATGTTTGCCTATGGATTATAAACAAGTAGAGAGAAAGAGACAAACCTCGAGGAGCAAAAAAAACCCTCACAGAAGATAGAAAGAATTATGATAAAATGTAATTGGCCGTTCCGAATATTACGCTGAAACTGGCCAGATCAATAATGTGGAACACGAAGACATAAGAAAAGCAGAAAGAGCAAACGGTGAGCCTAGTCAAGCTAGTCAAGGCTATGTATTTGGACGTTGAATACGCCAAAAGGAGAGGATCGCAAGTTGGCGCGCAGAATTCGGGACGGACGCGACTTACATGATAGTTATAGAGATCTGTTTCTTTTCACTCCAAAATGAGATCCAGCACCTTGCGTCAAGAGTCAAGGAGTGGAGGGACAACGCGACGAGGTCCAGTCGCGCGTCGGAGTAAAGAAATAAAAAAAATAAGGAAATAAAATGGCGATCTGTATTTTGATTCCGTTAATAATATATCTGAAACGGAAATAATATATCGACCGTCCCCTGAAAGGATAAGCGCTGTGGCGCACAGCCCCGACCAAGGTCCCCGTTGGTTGCCGCTTACTTTTAAATCTGTGAGCTTCTTGTCATTGAGAAGTTGCGCGAGTGACGTAACCTGAATCTCAAGTTTGAAGTTGGGCGGCGTTGTCAGGTCCTCCACTTCACTGTCAGTACATCCAACTATATTGTATGCGTAAATATTGACGGCGTCGGGGATTTGGACTAGTAGTGGAGTCTGCCGATGCATACTAGCAGCGCTATGGAGACCGACAGATACCCCGAGTGGATCAAGTTAAGATCTCCATATTGCAATATCGTCGTGTGTTGGTTCTTCTTTCGAAGCTGAATCATGATGTTAGTAACAAAAATGAGTTCGACCAACTTTGAGCTTCCGTTGACAGCTGCAGCGCTGCAGCCAGCTTGGTGATTTTGGCAACAAGAAGTTTACAAGAAGCAACGTTTTATACTGTTACAAGCCTATAACGTTAACTGCCGAGTTCGTCATCGCCGTCTCAAGCTTCCACTGCTCCAGTCGTCTTCCCAACACAAAAAGGAAGACCCTGTTGTTTATCCAGAGTTGCAAACCTAGATTCCTCAAGATGGGCCCTGAACAGAGTTCAAGTTTGACGTGTTATAAACTAGTTGGCTTCCGCGAAACAAACTGCATTAGGAGTGAAGCTATTGAAGAGTCGATGGTAGATGCGATGCAAGAGATACAAACGTATGCGAGGAGAACAGAAACGGAGGGAGAATAAAGACATCCAATCTCATCGTGAGTTGAAGAACCATGAGGCACGTTTCGCTGAGATGAATCATTAGTAAATAGAGCCAAACCGGATCTAGTGGCGAGCTCACCTCCAGACCTGCGATAGCACAAAAAAGGATAGTACCAGGCATCACAAAATGTGAACAATTGCTGTGGCATCACAAGTAAAAAACGACGCACCCTTCTTCGTTCTGTAGTCTCGAGAGTGGGTTGGAAGCCCCACCACCAGAAATTGGAGTCGGCATGCCACCTGATGTAGGGGCTCCTCCTCCTCGAAGCGGCTTTGCGATGCGTCCAAAATTGAGCGGTGTCGATGCCGCAGCTTTTTGTGCTGCATGTAGAGATTATAAGGATGCAATTTCAATAGCTGAAATACTATCCATCCTTACCGCGTGCTTGGTCGAGTCTTTCCTTGACCGCTTGCAACTGTGCCTCGAACTTTTGGTTTTGCACAGATAGACGACGATCAGCGTCCTGGAGCAATGCCTCAAGGTTTTGTATACGCTCATTTCGAGCTAAGAGCTTTCGTTCAGCAATACCAGCCTCCTTCTTCAGCGTTGAATTTTGGTCCACGAGCTGTGATAATCGAACAGTGTGAAGCTGCAGAACGGAAACCAGTCCTGAAACATTACTTACCTGTTTCTGTACTAAAGTCAATTGCTCCAGATTACGCTCCAAGAACGCCATCTTCTTCTGTTGCGCTTTACTGTTGCTGTTCCGAATCACATTGTTGTACTGCTCCTTGATTTCATCTAGTTGGATCTCGAGCTCCACGACCTTGAGGAATATAGAATGAGCCCTGGGAAAGAAGACGAAAGAATAACAAAACAAAAAGAGCTCATGAAATTGTCACACTGAAAATAAAAACCGACCTTCTCACAGCGATTCTGTAAGTCGCGCATCAAAGATTTCTTTACCCCATCAAACTCAGCAAGCTGTACATTGATCGCTTTCCGCGTGCGTTCAAGGTCTTGCGCGCTTTCTGCCAAGTTCTTGCCCCCCTCTATGCCGGCAGATGTCACGGCAAATGCACGCTGTTTACAACCAGGGAAGACGCGTCAGCAAATTCATAAGAACGGTTTCAGCCGGTGGAACCAGACCTTGAGTTCCTCGTTGACGCTTTTAAGGCTGTCGATCGATGCATTTAAGCTCCGGACTTCATTTCCTCTCATCTCTAGTTGTTGCTTCAAGTCTTGGACCTCGCCCTGGTATGCATCTCGCTTTGCTGCGTACTGTGCCTCGAGTTTGTTCTGCAGAACGATTAGTCATTTCAGAAACTTCGGAACAGTTAGGAAGAACCTTAAAATCCGTCATAGACTCGGCTATATCTACATTGCTCGTCTCCTCGTCACGAATTGTTTTCTCTATATGTATATCCAGTTGATGAGAGTTGAGCTTCAAAGTTCAACAAATAACCCACCAAGAAGCTCCTCGTATTCAGTCTCGAGTGCAGCAACTCGCGCCTCCAAGTCATCCCTCCTTCTCGTAATCATCTCGTTCTCTTCTTGGCTCTGTCTAAGCCGATCGACAGTTTCCCTAACCAAACTCTGCCCCTCCGACAGCTGCCGCCTCACGGTTGTCAAATCCTCCGCGGTCAGCGATCCCAGTGCATCTACATTATCTAATTTTGCGAGGATCTGCCGAAGCTGTTCATCTTTCTCTGAAAATGCGCCTTGCTGTATGTCGAAAGACAGTCAGAAGGGGGCGCAGATGGGCAACGTGAAACCGACCGAATCGAATTTGGCCATCATCATAGCCATTTTCTCCTGCTTACGCTTTTCCTTGTCCTCAACGGAAGCATCCTTCTGGGCTGTCTTCAGCTCCCCAATCGTCTTTTTGAGCTCTTCCAGCTCATTCCTCGCATCTTGGTTCTGTTCCTTCAGGATATCGACCGTGATAACACTCTCCTTGTTATCGTAGTCCAGCCTCTCAACTTGCAGCCGCAGCTCATTGAGTTGACTCGACATCGACTTGTTCTCCTGCAGCCAATCCATAAGAAACCCCTCAGAGCACGGGAAAGGACACTGACCCTAGAGACAGAAGCTTCTTGCTCCTTCAAGAATGTCAACTCCTCTCTCAGCTCTGACACAAGCTTATGAGCAGCCACAAGCGTACTCTCCTTCTCTGCCAACGCATCACTCAGTTCGTTCTCCCTCTTCAAGAAGTCGTCCCTTTCGTCCTTGTCCAGTCCAACAACAGTAGGCGTTTGCGGTCTGCTGTCCAGATCATTTCGTAGACCCTCAATCGCGGGGTTCGCAGGCGTGATACTTCGGGTGGTAGCCGGCGTTGAAAGTACAGGTGACGTCGACGTCTTCTTTGGTGCTGGAACCGCTGCAGAACTGGTTTTATCAGGTGCAGTCCAGTCGGATTCCTCGATCTGTCCACCAGAGCGCCAGATAGCTAATTCCGCCTCCAGCGCTGCAATATACGTCTGATACTTCGTGTTCGCGAGATTTGCCTTTGATAAAAGACCCTTGAGCTCCAGAGGTGACAGTTCAGCATTGACACGTGCGGTGTTCTTGATTGATTTGGCGCGGATACCAAAACGCAGTGTTGACAATGTCTCAGCTTCATTGTACGAGGACGGTGAACAGTTGATGATGAGCGTTGTCCGTGAGTTACCGCCAAGAGATTCTTGAAGAATTCGGGTGAGTTTTGAGTCACGATATGGAATGTGTTTTGCCTGCAATCCTAGAATCAACAAAAAAGTACCGACCGCAAGAAAGCAAGAATACCTTGTGATCTGTCAGCGCATTGATAACCATCCCAAGAGCTGATAACGACTTGTTGATTTTCTTGGCTTCTTCCAATGTCTGCCCAGATGCACCCGTCTTGCCCACCTTCTCAGACCCAGCCAAATCCACAAGGTATAAATTCCCGGTCTTCTGGGCTCCAGTTTCTGTATTTCGCTGTTGGATGGTGATGAGGAAGATAGAATGTGAACGCGAGCTCTCAGCATTCATGTCTTTTGAAGAGCTCGTTGATTAATTTTACAAGATACGATGGTGAGGTGGCCGGCTCACTTGTTGACGAGATAACCCGAGCTGCTCCTCCTTGTCTCATAATCTCGTACACCTCCCTTGCACTGCTCACGTAATAATCCGATAGATTTTTCACATACACTCCTTTGGATTTTTCCTCGTGGACTTGAAGATTATCGTTTTGGGCTGCATGTCCACAGCCAAGGGTTCAATGATTGAGATGGACTGAAATGGGAAACTTGTGTACTCACGCGCCAATAGATCCCGGATGCGTTCTAGATAGATTTCCATGTAGGAGACTTTCACGAGGTACTCGAGATGCGCATCACTCTCCACGATGGACTGGAATATTTGCTCTGTTATTCTTGGGATGATACCTTTGAGCTCGTCAGAATCGATGTCGGCGCCCTATTACAAAGTAGGTGTTAGTGATAACTCCATTACACAGAAAGCACCATACCATCATTGTGAACGTCTTTCCACTACCGGTTTGACCGTACGCGAAGACAGTGCCGTTATAGCCGTCGAGGACATCTGTCATACGTGGTCAACCAAGTGGCCCTCGAAATCGATCCGGATGACCGCGTCGATAGTCCCCATGTACACAGAGCTAAGTCTCACCTTTGACGATACTATGCACGGCCTCTATGGTCAGCGACAGAAGGAAACGCGTAGCAAGACAGATCGCTCACTCCTTGACACCATAGTCAAACACTTGGTGTTGCTTGGTGCCCATTGGAAAAACTCTATCGAACGTGAAACCATCCTTCTCAGGACCCGACCCCAACATTGCGGATCGCATCTGGACGGATTGGAGGTTGTCATCGAATGATACTACGATCTCGCCGCCCTCACGAGCCTCAATGGCGTTTGTGGGTCGGAATCTTGGTTGAAACGATGATGAAGACGAAGTTTGGTGAGAATTATTAAAAAACGCACCGACAAACGACCTTGATGTTAGTGGAACTTGCCATGATGGCGGAATCAGTCTGGTCGCTCGGGCTGAGGATGGGTGTTTGTGACTGTTGCCGCGTCTCTCAAGAGTGCTTAGTGCAAATACAAGTTCTATTTTCAAGTGTAATAATTTTAACAAGCACAAGACTAGTCGTCGTCACTATCAATCGACGCTGGGGCAGGAACTGGTCTACTGGAAGAGGCGGTTGGACGACGGACGACTTGCTCTTCTCTTTGGGCTGCATCTGCGGCGTCGATCCATTCGGAATAGATGTCGATGGGTTCAGTCAGGTCTGCCCATCGTATCTTGAGTGGTGGACATCAAAACAAAGGTGAAATGCACGCACGGTTCACTTTACTCTGATATCTTTGGTCACACACCCTACAAACTAACTGGGCAATGCCCTCTTTTCTGTCAAGTCTGACCGTGACAGACTTGTCGTGGTGGCAAAACAAACACGTAAATGCATTATCTGGGGCACTTGAGTTGTGGTGAACACAGAATGGTGCTTGAACGCACCGAGAGGCTCCTTTTTCCTTGTAGGACCTGGTTTCCGAGATGACTTCTTGCGCTTGCCCATTCAAACCTTGAGCAAGAGTTTAATAATTTAATATTTAATTTAATATTTAATTTAAGAATAATAATAACAATAAAATATTTATATTCCCACATCTGCACGTGATCGAACGCGTTCAAGTTCACCACCAGCGTCACGGTGACGGTCAGAATCCATCCTTTTACCATGGCTACCCGTCGTCCGCCCTCTTCTCGTGCTCGCTCAAACAATACAGTGCACCCTCCAATTACACAGTCAAGATCTCGCTCAGTAATGCCCTCTTCCGTCCTTTCTGCAGAAGAATCCCATCCAGAAACTAGTAGCATGGTTCAATCTAAAACACAGAAACAGCCACAACAAGAAGACGCTGAAACAAACATTCAGGTCGTAATCCGTTGCAGACGTCGCTCAGAACGTGAAGTCCAAGACAATTCTCCCATCATCGTCAGCTCCAGTGGTCCCAAAACACACGATGTTACTATCGAGACTTCGACGCCCATCTCGAGCTTGGGGGTCATCACCCTTCCCCCGACCCGCACTTATCCTTTTGACCTTGTTTTTGGACCAGAAGCAGACCAGACCATGATTTATCATGACGTCGTTAGTCCCATGCTTGACCAGGTTCTCATGGGCTATAATTGCACACTATTCGCCTATGGGCAGACGGGTACCGGAAAAACGTACGTCTCGTCAACCTTTTGCAAACCATGTCTCATGTTGTACCGCAGATACACTATGCAAGGGGACCTTGCCCCTACACCAATGGGGAACCCCTCTGCTCAGGCAGGCATGATCCCTCGCGTCCTCTTCCGGCTTTTCCACCACCTCGAAAGTTCTGTGCCAGACTACAGCGTCAGGATATCCTTCATTGAGCTATATAATGAAGAGCTACGCGACCTTCTTGCCAACGAATTCTCCGCACCAAACGGCACAGCCCAACCCATGGGCATGGGTAGTGACACAGTATCCAAGGACAATGCCGGATTGAAGATATTCGACGACACAAATAAGCGAGGTGTATTCATTCAAGGCCTAGAAGAAGTTTGCGTCAAAGATGCGTCAGACGCGCTTGCTCTCCTCACCAAAGGTAGCGACCGTCGACAAATTGCCGCAACAAAGTTCAACGACCATTCCAGTCGGTCCCACTCCGTGTTTTCTATCACTGTACACATCAAGGAGACTTCGAATATGGGAGATGACTTGCTCAAGATTGGCAAGCTCAATCTTGTTGATCTGGCTGGATCTGAGAATATTGGGAGATCTGGCGCGGAGAACAAGAGGGCGAGAGAGGCGGGGATGATCAACCAAAGTTTACTGACGTTGGGGAGAGTCATTAATGCTCTCGTCGATAAAGCCCAGCACGTCCCTTACCGGTGAGTCTTCTATGCCTTGTTGCGCGAAAATCACCTCTAATGAATCATCTACAGCGAATCCAAGCTCACCCGCCTCCTCCGTGACTCCCTCGGAGGGCGCACAAAGACGTGCATCATTGCCACCATCTCCCCCGCCCGGTCCAACATGGAAGAAACTCTTTCCACGCTCGAATACGCCATTCGCGCCAAGAACATCCGCAACAAACCCGAGCTCAACCAACGTATGACGCGCAACTCCCTCCTCAAGGAATACGTAGCCGAAATCGAGCGGCTCAAAGCAGATGTTTTAGCTGCCCGCGAAAAGAACGGCATCTTTTTCTCGGAAGAGACGTGGAACCAACTCAGCGCGGAGCAAGAGTTACGGCAGACAGAGATCGAAGAGGCAAGAAAGCAGGTGGAGATTGTGGAGAGTCAGATGAGGAGCGTCCGGGAGGAATTTGAGCAGAGTATCGCCCTGCTTATGAAGAGGGATGGAGAACTTAAGGAGACAAAGGAGAAACTGAAGGAGACGGAGGGAGAGTTGGTCGCCAAGGCAGGGGAGTTGAAAGTCGTGAAGACTTCGCTGGAGGAGGAGGTCGTCGTTCGTCAGGCATATCAAGAGACCGAGGGCGTTCTAGATGACGTAGCTGGCGGTTTAAATAAGGTTGCGAAAGAGAGTATAAAAGATGTAGGGGGTCTTTTCGAGAAACTTCGTGGGTGCCTAACGTCATTCACGATCAACAACACTCATGTAGTTTTCCAGACCGCAAGACATCGATATTTAGTTCGAATTCCAAAGCTGTCCTGACCCACGGCAAGACCATCTCGTCTGAAGCCGAAGCCCTCTCCGTCAAACTCGAAGAATTTGTCAAATCGTCGTCTCAAAATACACTCAAACTCCGTACGGAGGCCACTCAATTCCAAGCAAAAGAACTTGATACATTAGCGGCACATTCGGAGCGGATCAACGCGCAACTACAGCGTGTGCAAGAGGCTCTGGAGATTATTCAAGACAAGGAAGGAGTCTCAAGTGAGGCGCTGGGAGTCATGCAAGGTATTGTGAAGGAGACGCATGAGAGTTTGAGGACAGGGTTCGGTACATGGGCCGACGGTTTAAAGAAGACTTGCGAAGCCATGTGTAGAGAGGTGGAAGTCTGCAGTGCCACGGGGTTCACGACGGTGGAGCAGGCCCTGAGGGCTATGGGATCCGTTATCGAAACTGTTACCCGTGAAGCACGGGATTATGTCGACGCCGAATGCCAATCTATCCTCCAAGCCAAAGCCCTCGCCAATACTTCCGCCAACTCCGAAATGGTGCGCTTACGGCGGCAGAACGAGATGTTGACTCGATTGTTGGAAAGTGAAAGGATCAAGGCGGATCGGGCAAAGGATGAGTTGATTCAGAGAATTTCTGAGTTGCTTGGGGAGTTTACGAGGGACAGGGATAAGGGATTAAGGGAGGCTGTTGGAGTCATGCAGCAAAGCAATGAGGAGGCCGAAGACGATATGAAAGCGTTTGATGAGAAGCATGGGAGTGTTGTGGACGAGATGGCGCGGAGGGCAGTTGAGGTAGGCGGAGTTGTAGAACGGAGGAGCGGGGAAGGGAAGAGGACCAGGGACGGCTCAGCCAAGACGCTCAGCTCGGCGAAACAGAGATTCGGCGAGCAGTTGACAAAGATGCAGGATGTAGTATCTGGCTCTATACAGACGTATTCGGGTCAGGTGCAGAAGCAGACACAAGCTATGCAAGTCACTTCTGTTGATTGTGAGTGGCTACATTTCTCGATGAATTGCACGGAGATTGATTCCGATTTGCCCACAGCGTTTGATCGACATGCACGGGCAAAAAGAGCGAGAATTGAGGCCACCAATGCCATGACGGCCGATGTACTATCTGAGTATCGCTATCTGCAAAGGGGCATCGCATCGACCTCCCGGAACGTTGATGCAGCCGTTGGACGGGTGGTTTCTGAGGTCAGTCACATTATCATTATCTCATTCCATGTGTTTTCGTTCTCACAATTCTACTTC
Source organism: Hygrophorus pudorinus (assembly GCA_003314045.1). Classification (NCBI taxonomy): domain Eukaryota; kingdom Fungi; phylum Basidiomycota; class Agaricomycetes; order Agaricales; family Hygrophoraceae; genus Hygrophorus; species Hygrophorus pudorinus. Next base: position 24,876 of record QLPF01000315.1, read on the forward strand.
TGTCATAGACCAGTGGCCTTACCAATACTACCCAGATATACCACAAAACAGCTATCACACATTTGTCGACTGTGCAGCAGACAACACGGACGCTATTCGAGCAGGGCATGCAGGAAGACGTGCCAACTGGGATGACACCCCGCAAACGCATATGGCAGTACACTGATCAGTGGGAGTTGACCAAGGACCGCGAGACAGTCTTGAAAAGCTGGAGAGAGGCCAGAATCCACAACGTCGGCGAGACGTTTGTGGCAGAACCCGGACAAGACCCCAACGAAGAGCATGACTTGGAGGCACATGACGGGATAGATGTGACGGTCAACGAGCCCGCAACCAGGCCTACGATCTCAGATCCCCAAGTCCTCCATCTTGTGGATTCGCCCGGAGAAGTGTCGTTAGCATCCTCGCTGTCATCCATGCCGACGCCCATACCGATCCCTCGACATGCTCCAGTATTGAAGAAATGTTCTGGTCACAAAAAGTCTGGTCTTCCGACTATGGGTACTCTAACGGACAGGCCAACAAACATTCCGATGAACCGGCCCAGGAAAGGTCGTTGATACTAGTAGCCTGCAGAATCCTAGAAACTGTTACTGTAATCATTCGCATACATGTGTAGTCGTTCGTTATATTATCCATCCTGTTCGACGTGCTCCCTCGAGTGAGATACAAGGTCAGGCTGGTGACCCCGTTTACATAAGCCGTAGGATCTTCGTACACGCCATGGCAGCAGGTCTTAAAAGTCAGTACAGAATTGATATCCGGATAGCTTGAACTGAAATTCTACTAGCCGTTATCCTACTCTCCTTTGTCCTTGCCGTTGGTTTCTTAATGATCATTCTATCGTGCGCTCTATGGGCAAACTGGATGCCATTACTTGTCGGTACGCCCGTGTTCCTCATAATACTCGCACTACCAATACATACGCTCTTCACTTCGCAGCTCTGACATTTGTACTCGCACCACTTCCAAACTCACTGTTCTCACATTGCGGGTCAGACGAGTTTTCTGGAGAAGCCTCAGGGCCAGTCGACCTTGGGCGCTTCATCAGTTCCATAATTGTCGTAACAGGGTTTGCTTTCCCAATCGTTCTGGCGCACTCTGAAGTTATCCGTCCGGGTGCTTGTGTAATGTCTATTATCGGCGGAGGGTATGTCGTGCGCTCTCTGATCCGTGAAGCTTCTGACTGATATGGTCTAGCCTGGTATATGGCACCATACTGGCCTATTCTGCAGCATTTAAGCAGGAAGATGCAGAGTTCGATTGATCTTGCGTACGTAGGTGGGGAGTCTGGGGACGAATAAATGTAGATTAGGGAAATATAATGGGTGTACTAAGTGGATATGCTAGTGTGTATGCTCTTTACTGCCAATCGTTACAAAGAAGTGGAGCCCAACTGTGGGAAGAGCAGATAATGCAAGAGGACTTGCTACGGAGAAGGTTCGAATGCCTCTGCAAACTCCCTGACAATGGCAGTAAGCTGGCTCTTTCCAGCTCTGTTGTCTGTATGCGCGACACCTACAAAGCAAGCCCGTGCGCTTATTTCGAATCGACCGCAGGCCAAGAAACACAAGGCCGTCTCTACTTCGCCCGATTCCCCGCTCTGAAGGCGGCCGATGGAGATGTGAGAAACGATACCCTCGAAAATAACATGCTCGATAGGTTCCAAATTCAGATCCACGGTTAGCACAAGTGACGAGGCTGTCGGAGATCAGTTAGTAGGAAATGTCGGCCAGACACCAGCCAAACGTACACGATAAATTGATGACTTTCGTCCGGAGATAAACAAATTCATTTTGAGGTGGATGGTATTTCCCTCCCTTCTGTAAAACTGCATGTTCGGTCGGATCAGTAACATCGCCGCTGTACTGGACTAGTGACATCTGCACTCTAGCGGTTTCGGTGCGTAAAGTTTCCAGCATGGGCAAGGTCAGACGTTGTTGCCGTAGCGAGAGAGTGCCCGAGCGCACGCCACCCACCTAGCAGCAATAGTTGAGGTCGAAACTCGAAACACGACATTCATAGGAGATAGCTTTCACGAACCTCTCGCCAGCTACCTCGGATAGACTTGAGTAGTTCCTCCCGGTACCAAAATAACTCCCGCTGAGCCTTCTCTTCTTCAGAGGTCAAGTTAGATTTGGTTACCACAAATTGCCTGTCGGACAATGTAGGGATAACCCTAGAGACACTGTCGTCGGAAAGTAGGACTTTTTTGATAGGCATGACAATACTATGGCCAAGAATGAACAAATAAACCCTTCAGGAGTGTAAGGGCCACATACCGAGATGTCGACCCTGGAGGCACTGTCGATGTAGTTGAAGTTACTGAAGTCCCTGAAACAGTCAAGCTGTAAGAGACGTTCATTACAAATTGATTGGAATATGAGCTTGCCTTTTTGACCACGATGAAAAGTCACCTCGAACGGCAGACCATACGTGTTCCGGACCTCGATAGAGAACAGACACCAGCTCGTCTCGTCATCTACATGGAAAATCGATGACCATGCTGGGTCTTGCTCTCGCTGGCCACTGCCGTCAAACTCCGGCCTTTCAAACGGAATAATATCCATTTCGTGACACTCGAGCATGTGGTACACAGTGACCATAACAGGATACGATAGCTGGCGAGTATGAAAGACCTCCAGTGGCTGCTGTGGATCAGGCTGCGCACGGTGCACATAAGAATATGAAACATGTATTGTACCGCTCGTACTGGAGGAAAATCATTAACATTTATTCTGAACAACGAAATAGCACCACAAACCATCCCACTTTCCCAAAACAGTTCACACTTAGTGTGACCTTCTGCCCCGGATCGGCCCTCTTAAACTCCTTGGGATTATCCCATGAAAACATTGGCCGATGGGTCAGGTCGTATTCCGTCTCGTAGGTGTCGAACACAGACAGCTGTCCATCTGCAAGGGCTTGTTGAGCAGGCGCAATTGTGGAGTCTTCGAAAGCGAGTCTTAAGAAGTCGATGGGCAAAGAGGATACGTTCTCCAAAGTGATGCGTACGACAGACCTGTGGATAAAGTTCAGAACCAAAGTGAAGTGGACGGTGAAACAGACCAACATCTCTCCATTATACAACATTACCGCACCATGAGTCAGAGATGTCCGTCTGATCCGAAGCAGAGGTTGCTCTTGGGCTACTTTACATTCTAGAAACCGGACAGACTCTTTGGTTACTGCCGCGTTCACTTGAAGACTAGCTCGCTTTCCCATTCGCTCCCACGGAAAACATTCAAGTCCCGAGTATTTTGAACGTCCTTTCTCGGACGCTACGGCGCTACGTCTTCGAGACAGCCTCTCCTCATCATCTATCGATATCGGCACGACGAATTCGCGGGATGCTCCGCCAGGCGCTCGAACAACGCAACCCCGAATGACAAGCGTGCCTGGATCTAAGGGCTTCCCTGAGATAACGACCTGATGATAAGACTTTGAAGGAATAACAACAGGAACAGGCTTAGATTCGAAGGGTACACCGGATGTACTAGACACTGATTAATATCGTCGTAGACCGCAAGATGAACACTACTCACCTAAGGGCCAAGCTCTGCAGTTCGACGTCGAACACATAGGGATTTTGCAGCGTCACAACGAATTCGAGAGTCTCATTTTGAACTACCAAGACTTGTCCCTGAAAACAATCAGAATCTGGACGTCGAATCATAAAGCACGGTAGCCTGACCTGTCCGATTAATTTACGTGGGTTATACAGGAAAGGATCGTTGGCCCCCGATAAAACGGGTCCAATGTCGGACAACCTAGCCGCTAACGCGGTGATTGGTTTCTCCAGAGGTATCCGGACAACAGGTAGCCTGAAGCAGTAAATTTGGCACGCATTCACACATTCAACATAGAAGGGATCGACATACGGCAGTAGATCAATGGTGACAATAGGTCTTCCTGACCAATACTCAACATGTTTTGTGTCCCCCCTCCGACGGGCAGTTGTCAGTGCCCTAGCAGAAGTGGTGTACAAGTGATGCTGGTCCCCTGGAAGTAACACCGTGTGCAAAGTCTTTAACGAGGATAATGCGAATTGTGCTACAGCGGGGTAGTCTGCATAAAACCGTTTCAATAGGCGGATGAGCACGAACGAGAGTGGACAGCTGACCGGGTAATGCTTCCGCGACTGCAACGGCCTCGCGGACGACCCCCACTTGAAGCTCGGGCCAGCCATAAGGTTCCGGCGTCATGTCTAGTAGGTCTTCGGCAACTGTCCCAGAAGAGACCGACGACTGCCCTTCAATGTCAACAATGGCTTGTGGAGCCCCATCGGTATCAACTTCCACCAAGCGGACGGCGTCAAGGTTGATGCCGAGTACTTTGCAGACATATTTAAGAAGCCTCAGGACACTCTCGTTCCCTGCTGTGCTTTCATTTTGCCGCACACCAACATTTCCCCTGCTTCCAACGTGGCCGCCCCCCAGCGAGAGACCTTGGATTCCTAGCCCCGCGATTGGAGTGTTCAGTCTTCGAAACTGCCCATCTTCTTCTCGACCGCAGACCAGCAGATCCAGAATACATCCAAGTACTTCGCGTAATATGTAGGCTTCCTTCCGTCTGTATCCCAAGCACGCATACATACCTGCCATAGCCTCCAGAACGGCTACCCGTTCACGAGGTCCAAGGTGTAACAGCCAGGGACCGTGAGCTTGGGCCAGTACCGCAGAGATAGCAGATCGCGAAATGCCTGATATGGTACTCATACGCTCCAACAATATCCAAGAATGACGTTCTGCTTGAGAAATGGTTGGGGGAAGGTCTGGTGCTGGACCAGGTTGTAGCATGGTTATGAAAGCAAGAGGGCCCCAGCCTTTGGCTGACCAGATTGCAAACAGAAGAGAAGCTTGCCTGAGCACCGCACAGGTATATAGAAACGCTAGAAGGGGGTACGGTTGATCAGCATCTCCGCCCGTCGGTGACTTATAGTAAAGCGCCATGGCTTGAGTTAACTTCTCAGAGATATCTGCATACGGCTCCTTTCCAGCACTACCGGAAGTATTCTGTGCAAGGGCGGTTAGCTATAGTAAAGTAAAATCCCCAAAGACAAGATAAACTACCCCTTGGCCCGCAGCCCACGCATCCAGCACAGAAACCGTGGCCAGTCCTTCTAAGGCAGACGCATGCCATATTACATCCTGTGGAAGTTTGAACAATGCGATAGCCTCCGTGTACCTCGATATGATGTGATAAATGTGGATTCTTTACAGCAAATAAAGAACGTCGCATACCATACGACTGCATCTTCATTCCTACCCGCCAATAAGAAAAAATCACCAAGCACTTTAAATAGTCTTCCATGGGATGACGCGGCTCCACTGCCCGGTGGACGTCTCTTGGCATTAGCAGCAGCCAGACTTGATTGGCGAACTCCAGGCCCAGATGATATGTTACGTTTCGTAACAGGTGGTAAACCGACAGCCACTGGCTTACCGACGGTACCTATTTCTGCCTGACTACGAGCAGGAAGAGGAGGAAGAGAATCACGCTTGGAATGGCTATCCAGTGACGCCGGTAATTCGGATAGAGGGGGCAATATGGGAAACGGCGTTGAATTCAAATATTCGTTCCCAACGGGACTCTCTAATGTTTGTACCTGTAGCGATAGTGTGTAGTGTCTGTGGGTCTGAGACAAACGGAGCACGAACCACATGTCCCAATTCTCCTAATAAATGTGAACAGAGGTCACCCAACAAAGTTCCGATATAGGATTTCTTGTTGCCCATGATACTCGGAATAACGACCAATCCCGAAAGATTGTCGCCGAGATTAGTACTTCCGTCACCATCTTCGAAAGCAAAGCAATTCTTCGCGAGCGGAAATACCGAGTCAGGCGGGAATGTCTCAGCAACTAAAGTGTTGAACTGGGCAAGGATAGAAGACAAAGATTCGTTCTGAGAGCAAGCGGCCACACCGATCACAGCCAGCGGAAAATGTGAAGGTCGAACGAGGGCAAGTGGTGCATGAGAAAGAGGAGGCGGGTGAGTTGGAAAACTAAGATGGAGATGTCCGGTGGAGAGAGGACCTCTAGGCATGAATCGGGCTGCCTTGGTATTCAGAGGAATGCGAAAGAAAAGCAAAGATTTGGCGTACATCTCTCATCCTTATTGTGATCGACAGGTACTATGTCCCCCAAGCGTATTGCATCAAAACTTCGAATTTCTGCTGCACACTTTTCGAAAGTGGAGCGTTGAATGGAGCCGACTGGTAATAAGAGAATCCTGACATGCGCTAAAGACGCAAAAGGCAGAGACTCCATGAGACGGCTACGCCCGGGACTTTTTCAAGCGCGTAATCGTAAGACTTGAATGTATCAATGGCCACCGTTATTGCACAGCTGTGGATACCTTGAGTAGGGTTCAGGAAGTCTTAGCCGTGCCAGTACTTGAGTCGAGTCCGTGTTCACGTGACAAGAAAACGTCTGGCGCTGCAGAATTATTGAAAAATGGTGACGGGTTTCCTCCTGTCTTCGAGGACAGCGTATCATTGACGGACAGCGAAACAGGGAACAAGCGATAAGGCTTTGGGAGGTGTGATGCTGCTGGTCGCTTCATTTGTCTTTGTCTACTACACCACTTGGGCTATCCTACTTGTCGGTCTCGTCACCCTTTCCATCTTTCTTCATTTTTATAACAGTTTGACTTCAACAGCCCTTTTTTGATGCCTCAAGTCCGATTCAAGACTTCTTCCCACCTCGGGAGTGGGCTGTTCGTCTACCCGCTTTTATCCTGGTTCTTGGCATGTCTGGAATCGGTTTCTTCCTGGGTTCAACCATCATCAAGGAAAACCGCAAAAAGACCGAAAAAGCGAGACTTCGGACTGCTTAAATATGGTGGAAATGGTGACGGCACCTTATATTTACGCGGCTGTAAATGAATATTACTTTCTCCTATGCAACAACCCGCATGTCTCTTCTTCGATCTGGAACTCCTTTCCGGTCTATTGCTTTCGCCAGGTCTTTCCTCTTGAGCTCCAGAGCTAGGATCTTTTCCGCAGCTACAATCTCTTTTGCGGCTTGACTAACCAACACCTCTAGTGGCATCTCGGGCAGCGGCTCGGATATGCTGCGCAATGTACGTGAAAGCTGACATTGAAAAGAAATCAGGACTATACCACGAAGAAAAGCTGCGAAAGCCCACCTTATTTGTGGCTATATCTCCTCGGCTGAGATTGCGCAAACGGTTTAAGATTACTATTTGCCACGATACCTCCAGCGCAAGTGATGTTCGCATCTGGTGCACAAATAAAAACAAGTCTGCCACTGATGACCATGTCAGCGTTGTGAGGGTCTGTCCGCGGTCAAAGTCAGTTTGAAGACCGTTCGAATAACGAGAGAGAGAATCAGTGTACCGAAGTGTTGCCCGCCTGAACTTCCACTTCAAAGACGTTCATGAGGCTCTCGAAAATGGGCCACAATTCGTTCCACACCACGATGTCAGCATTCCAACCATCTGTAGACGGATGACTAGCACTGAAAGTTATTTTCCGCGCGAGCATCATCCACAGCTTGATGGCGATGAACGCGTGATTTACATCAGTGGTGGCGGATTCCGGGATGTTGGTTCCCAGCTGCACGTAGACACGCAGCGAGTTATGATGTGCAAGCGAGAAGGTGGAGAGTTGTGCGAAAAGAATGGAACACCAAGTTTCTGATGGATTTGACAAGGCCGTCAAGACCAAAATGTTCCAAGAGCGAACGTCGAAGACTGGTCGGGAATATCTCTGTAAGAGGACATCAGAGTAAAACAAAGCGATACGGAAGTGTACACACCTCGGCTCCCTGGTTCGTCAGTAATCTGAACAAGCTGGGGTCATCACGACTAGCTGCCTGCAAGATCAATTTTGCTACTGCTATTGAAGCAGAAAAATCATCTTCGGAGTATATATCCGACCAGGTATGATTCTGCAAAAAGTGAATCCCGTTGTCCGCCAGACCAATGTAAGCGTCCACGGATACTGCAGGGGCGGCAGAACCGGAGTCCGTCGGTGTGATCGCCTGTGAAAAAGAGAGTGAGAAACTATTCGTTTGATATACAAAAAGTCTGATTGACTTCAAGCATAGAAATCAGTGTTGACGGCAGCACTCGCGCTTTGATTCGTAACCCATCGGCCAAAACTTCGAGAACAACTGAAGCAATACTATTTGGCTGGGCCAGTCCGTTTACTGCACCACTTTGCGTAGTATTCTTCCGGTAAAGCGTCGATGTTACATGGAGAACACGCGCAATGGAGGTAGTATTGACGTGGAACCGAACCAGGGTGGCTCGTAGTACTGTCTCTGTGTAGAGAAGAAGTTCCTAGGCAGGTCTATCAGCTCTGTCGTTTAAGTTCTTGGAGAAGGGACTCACTCGACTGTGTGCCTTGTTATATTGTATAATAGTTGCCGCCATCAGCAGCAAGGGGGCGGGGTCAAAAGCGTCCGTCGTCCAATCTGACGTGCGGCGAGCAATAGCTGTAAGGCTAAGTCCTACAACTGAAGACCGTGGTCAGCTTGACATACACCAAACTTCTGGATGAACACACATTGCATCAAGTCCGGACTGTAACCTTCATGGTGTACCACTTCCACATAAGTTTGAAGATTATTCAGTACGATTTGAAAATTGGTGCTGTCGTTCTCAGCAGCCCTTGACAGAGTGTCCCGTAGGAGAGCGTCCCGCAAGCTCTCGGTAGAGGGCGAAACAGTCCTGGAGTTCGCGTCCGTAATTTGCTTCAAGACGATGAAGAAACTGGGGTCAAGTTGACGCTGAAAGATGTGAGAGTGTTAATAAACATGCGCAGGGGGGGGGAATGATACCTCCACCTTGCATAAAGCATTGAAAAGGCCATTGAACCTACCAAGGCTGGGTTATTATGACGGCAACAGGGTACAAAGGCGAAATTTACATTGTCAATGTTGTGTCGAGGTAAGATCTGGCTTGGAAGAGGAGGGCGTCCTGTCCATGATGATTCTGCGAAGACAGAAGCGTTGCGACACCTTCCACGCAGTCGCTAATCAAAGCTTTATTGCAGGAACGTGTGGTAAGGATGATGGAAGACGCACTGCACGAGACTGGACATCAGTCCAGACCATCTTCTGGTGCATGCCTGAATAACAGACAAAGCCAGTTGGCGGAGTTCATAGCTTATGTCCTGCAACAGAAGCTCTAAGGCCCGTTGAACAGCGTTCCGAAGCGGCTTTTGCAGATGCTTCAAAGTCCTGCTCTCAAAATCATGCTTGTAGATGATCACCATCAAGGATTCCAACATACTCTTCACCGTCAGGACGGGCAAAGAAAGTATGTCTTTGACGGCACAGAACATAATGAGCGAAACATCCACAAATATCGTTCCAACGAGAAGAGGCCACGGACTATCATCATCTGCGTATGGACTATCCATAGCAGACGGCGCCAGCTGAAATGGGTGATGAGAGTCCAGCACAGTCAAGAGTTGGTCGACACAGGGGAAGGCGATTTCAGCGATGCAGTCTGGTTCGCCAAACCGAACGTGAAATGTATAACCACTCGGCGCGGGTGCGTGTGAAACATTTTGGAAACCAAGCACCTGGACCAAATGCAACTTGATCTTGAGGAGCGAAAAGGTGTCAATGGAGATGCCGTCTGCAATCATCTGCAGACTGAGAAGTATGATGGATACCTGTCAAGTCATCACAGTCAGCAAACACAGATTAATTTGATTTTCACATACGCGTAATAGGGTCATATCAGGATCAGCATGTACTTCTTGTACGCCTTCGTCACCCATCGACGATAAACCATACATGGCCTAATATGGTTTCAATGAACGTCAAAACAAAAACTGTTTGGACTTGCCAGATGAGCCGAGGCCGGGCCATCCTCATTGCCGCCAGTTTCTTGCGCGTATTCGTCCTCAAGAAGGGTTTCGATAATGCTCTCCCACGAAAGAACTATGGACATGGCCCATTAGGTTGTCAAAATTGCCGAAATGAGTACGCTTACCTCTCCAATTCGGAAAATGCGGCCGAAGCTGTATTAAAAAAGAGATAAGTTTGGCACGCTCGGTTATGGGAGCTTTTGCCAGTGCTTCGTTCCAGCAGAGGGAAATAGCTTCAAAATGGGCTGGAAGCAAAGTTTGTGACCAAGTCTCAACGGCAAGTCTAATTTCTTCCTAGATGTGACACGATCAGTCACCGGCAGTGCTCAAGCAAGAAGTCGATAACGGTTGAGATTAACAGACCTTCTCGTCTTCCCACATGGCTGTGAAATACTTGATGAAGACATCTGTGACACTTGACCGCCATTGGCGGTCTTCGACGCTGAATGCCGGACTGGTGACATCCAAGACGATACGAAACAGGCGAGTTATAGCCAGCAAACTAAAAGTAAAGTTATAATCAAGCTAAAATAAGCAGCAACTCTTGACATACCGCAATTCCCAGTTACTGCCTGGTCGGAACCACTCATTCAGAATAGCTTGGAAAGGCTGCGAATCGACTACAAGAACACGGAGGAGAAAGGTAGTCCGTATGCCTGAAATGTCGTGACGTTGGATGTCATAAAACTGCCACGCGCTAATGGTCTGATAAGCCCTGGGCCACGGCCGAGATTGGAAAGGTTCTCATACCATGCACAAACCGCCCTTCCGTTACGCAGGATAAAATTATCAACTTCGTACGGTTCGAGGAAGTGCGAGTCAGTGACAAACAAGTTAAAGAACTTGGCGATAAGACATGAAACTTCGTTGACGTTGACGCCGACATAACTTTCCAAAGCAGTCATGAGCTCAGCATCAATGATAATGGGATCTAATATTGCCGATGTTCGTGAGTTCAATTTCTTCCTATCAATGCAGTTGAGCGGCCTGCCTAAAATTAGTGACGGAGACTCACCGAGGCGGTAAGTCCTTGATTTCGTCTTCGGTAATCATTTCAAGCGAGAGGAGTATACTCCGTTCACAGCCATATAAAAGAAGACAAGCAGCCAAAGAATGGCGAATGAAACGATATCTATAATAAATGTCAACAGTGGTAATCGTCACATCGTCAACACTCACGCGTCTGGAAATCCCTTCTTCGTCTGGAGTGAAAACAAGACTTGAGGTGCCAGACGGGAATGAAGGGAGGTAAATATAGTTTGCAACTGTTGGCGCCCCATAGATTTGAGCCAGATTGAAGATACGGCAGCGCTCACAAGTAACAGGGAATCGGCCAGAGATGCCTCAAAAAGAGTAGCCAGAGACGAGAATTGCATAAATGTATGAACCGGGATGTCGATGCCGGAGCGAGAGAAAACACATAGCCAAGGCAGGCTGCGTGATAGACCATCTTTGCTTTCGGAGGCAACATTGGTGACTATTCGAGAAGGATCGAAGGCCTTCAATCCCGTGCCTTCATTGCTGACTTGCCCCTCAGCAAATGTGCTGGAGCGTTGCGATAAATCGCCGTCACGAGGGAACAGCCGATGAAGCGACAACATAGGCTGCCGAGCCAAACATTCAAACAATGGATCACTGTGTAAGGGAAATCACAATATACCTCTTGATACAGATTCGCATCTGAAACGCATTCTAGCCAACGAACAAAGAGGTCATCGAAGACACTAAAAACTAGTGATGTGTGAGAAAGCTTGATGATGAAACGAAGGACTGCGTCAAAATATTCGGCTTCCTGTCTCTATTGAGTTGTGAATAAAGAGCATAAACAATGATTGAGATGTTACCGTTTCAACTCCCACTGATTGCTCCCCAAGGAAAAGGACATCAGTCACGACGGCGTCCCGTGCAATTTCGGCGGTTAACTCGTAGAGTAGTTTCGTGTAGATGGCTGGGTCTTGATCATGCAGAGCCAAAAGCCATGGGGCAGCGTATATGGTGAGCAGGGCACGCCTGGTGGCTACATAATCACCACCATTATTCGCAGAGCTTGCAGTTGGTCGCGAACTCTGCGTGGACGGCCACGGGAGCGACTCGACTCCTGAACGGACTCCTGGAAGAACTTCATGTTTTGCCAAGTAGTCACGAAGAATGGTTGCCAAATTAGTATCCTAAACAGATTCATTTTGAACAAAAACATTGAGTGAAAATGAATCGAATCACCTCGGCGAGTACCCAAGAGATTACATTCCTGGTGAGCCTTCGTACAGCGAAATCCGTGGCCATTCCGTTTGGCCAGAGTTTTCTCACCAGCAATAAAAAACCAGCTTCATTCACGGACAAGTCTAAATCCAAGAGACATGCCTCGATTGCTGAAACCATGGTCTCGACACATGTAGACACATCGAGTCCGAGGGGAAGAGGAAAAATACAATAAACCTGCACGTGAGCATCTCCTTCGAGAAGCATAGGTTCTTCATCTAGTCGAGCGAAAAAGCCGAGATGATGCAAGTGAGACAATATCAACCGAGCAGCGGGATCGGAGTAAATATGGAACTCATATCCAAGGGCGTCGCGCATGTGAGCTAAGGATATGACCTCGAACGGATGTGAAGATCCTTCCACCGGCCCCGAAAACGCTTCAGGCTGAGTCACGCTGAGTAGATCAGAGGACGTGTCGACGGACGGTTTCTGGATCTCATATGGGGTTTTAATGACACTCGCAATATAAACCAAATTCGACCAATCGAATATGATTGAATGGTTGGTTGCGCTGACCCCGTTGTCCTGTAGGTACTCGTATGTGAGGGGTGAAACCGGTAAGCGACCTGATGTCAGGTAAGCCTCGTACAAGCTGACGAGGTAATGAAGTTCGAAATCGTCGATTACGTTTTCCTTGGCGCGTTTTGTTATCGCCTTTTTCTGACTTATGACTATAGAACCCGACGCGACGCCCTTGTTCATGAGTTGCAACTGCATCCACAGCAGTGAATAAAACACGGAGATTTCTTCATAAGGCCGTGTGGCAATCTGTTCCTCCGGAATCACAGTATCCTTGTAAAAGGCAATAAATGTGCCCCGTAGGACGGACCAGTCAATCGACACATGGGCCAAATCAACATTGGTAGACCCGCAGTCAGGAAAATCTGCGGAAGAAGCGTTCGAAAGACAGGACGAGTGGACGAAATGCGGACATGAATTGCACTTGAGACCTTGTATGACGCATCCCCAGAGTGGCTTGCTGCACATGAAACAAAGTGACAGGCTGAACAAATTGACTGGCCTAAAGGTATGCCGTCCTCTTTTGATAACCTTAGGTTCAGTATCTCGTCTGGCTGGCAATATATGGCAAAATCGATGCATTGCAACCTTTTGAATATCGAAGTCGGATCCGGTTGCATACTGAGACAGTTGAGTGCCTTCGGGGTAATCGTAGCAGTCGAAATGAACTGCCGACATGCAAAATGGACAAAGGAGTCCGAAATCTTCGATAGGGCTGATGCATGAACGGCACTCGTGTTGTGACAGGCCTTCCAGGGAAGGTCGATTGGATGAGCGGATAAAACGCCATGGAACGAATTGATGGGCGTACGGGTGGTCTCTGTGCCGCTGTGTATTGGTTCCAATGCTCGCGGAATCGACATAGCTGAAGACGGGCAAAGGTTTACTGACAACGGCGTGACCGAGTGCTTTCGGCCAGAAAGTCGCGAGCATACTGACAGCAGCATGTCTGGCCTTGCTGGAATGATACGCGATCACCTCCAGACAGTCCAAATAAGCATCCGCCTTCGTACGAACGATCAAGTTGAGCATCTGGTATACGCGCTGTAGTGTTTCAAGCCGTGACTCCGGACGTGGGACGGTTTCCAACATGGCAGCCAACAACGGAGTGATCAATGATGCTAGATAGTAAACTGAAAGTGGCTGAAAGGGGGCACTCGTAGGATGCAGGTTGACAAAATCAGCTGAACTGAAGGAAGACCAAGGAGCCCATTCAGGATGGCCGTCGGATCCAACACGCTTGTCCTCTTGAACTGCTTCAACCTGTATCGACACGACAGGTGAACCAAACTCGTCTGCATCGGTTTGCGCCGTTATGTCTGAAGGGAGGATATCAACACCAAAAAGATGTACTGTGTCACGAATAACTTACTTTTCTTGGGAAGAGAGAGTGGTTCGACTGCGCTGGCGCCTTGAATATCCCGGAGGCCCTCGAGAACACCTCGTATGATACCGTTCTCAAAAAAAGTAAGCAGACGGGTGTGCATTTCGACGGGAAATGTCGCAAAGGCTGGGATGAGGGCGCATCCAATCTGGGAAACAATTTTTGGATCATGTCGCTGTGTTTGGAGAATAAACTGAGCAACGTCCAAAGTCAACGCTTGAAGAGAATTCGGAGGTCGGAAAGGACGTGGGTATGATGTCTTGAAGCGGCAATCTTCAGACACCACAGAAGCAAGGACGGATATACACTGAGAGAGCAACTGGGGAGCATGTACTTGACCACCTGGAACGGGTGAGGGAGATCGGGAGCGTCTTCCCGAAAGTTGAAGACTTTGTCTTGTTCGACGAAAGGGCGACGAAGGCTTTCCAACATATTCGCGAGTGTCAGCAACATCTGGCGGCGTGTCGCTGCCTATGAATCAGTTCATTGAAAATATGGAATATAAGTTTTGCTTCAGCAAGCGCTCGCACCTGTCGTGAAATATTTGCCATCCTTGGGCAACTGCAATAATCAACACGTCCTTCAGTTGGAGCATGAGATCGAAAGTGACATCCGTTGAGAATATATGATCGATTTCCTCTTCGTCCTCATAATTTTCTGGTACATTGGGCGACAAGGATTTCGCTTCCGACTTTCCACCCTTGAACTTAACCGCACTTTTGACCGTTTCCATTAAATCTCCGAATACCTTACCGCTGGGGTCTTCGAAGTTCGTCCTGAACGCGTCAAAGACCGGAGGCGGCATGGGCCTACTTTGAAGCTGCCCCAGTAAGTGTGCAAGTAGTTTCCGTGATTCGTTCAAAGCTCTATTGCTGGGTTTCCGGGAAGTAGGTTGAAAATCCGAAAGGGAGGTACGAGGTTTTTCGCCCTGAGGTGAGAGCGAAGCCATCAATTTCGGTATCGAAGAAAGTCGTTCCCTTTGAGGTGAAGGTGCCGTCAATTCCACAGAAATCCTAGGGCTTGTGAACACTTGTTCATTTTCGTTAGCGGTAGTGGGTTTGCCGATACTAACTCGTAGACGAGGACCACGCACGCGTGCAGTCGGTTGGGGGAAGCTCATATTGCGCCTCTTCCCGCTGAGCGCTACAGCTCTTTCCGAAATTACTAAATGTCCCACGCGCTCGCGGTGGCTCAAAATTCCAGAAAAGCAAATAATTCGAACAAAACATTGTGTTGACCTTGTATCTACATACAATCCCTCATACTTCAGCCCATCATGTTGTCTAACCTTGTGGAGATATTCCAGCGGTGATAGATGATGAGGGCGAGGTCGGTAAAAGAGAATACATCAACGGGGGCACGCAGCCTGAGTTGGCCAGTGACTGCTCTGAAAATTAGACAGATACTGTATTGGGATGTGCAACTCACGACATCATCATTTACCACGAAATTGTAGAACTTGGCGCCGCATCTGTAGAGCTTCAACAACACGGACGACCATGTGTCAGAGCCGGAAGGACGGTGTAACAAATGCCTCAGTCGAACATGACCGTGTTGATAGGAGCATTGCCGCACATTGCACGGCCATGTTTACGGGAGGAGCATCCATCCTTGCTGGATTCGTCGAGAAAGACCATCTGGTCACCTAGCAGCCAAAGGTCTCGTACTTGGGGTTGGATTCGGTCACGTGTCTCATCACTTCTATGGCACGACGAAAAGCGCAACTCAAGCAGACCACACTTTTTGGCTTTGGTGAATCATCTGCACCACCGTCTCCAGTTCGGAAACGTACTATGGCCAAACGCAGCCGGAAACGTGCTCAGGTTCCACCACTGGATATCATGCACGACAAGTCATCAGAACAGGACGACAGCGATGTTGGCGCAATTGGTTTTGAGCCTGAGGTTGTTGATTTAACCGATGAGGATGAATTACATGTCTTACCTCCGAAAAGACGAGGGACGCGTGTATGTTGTAGCAGGGCTGAGACACCTTTGACTGTGCCAGAAGCCGTCGTGACACCAATCGAAGAACTCGACCTTGGGGAGGAGGAAGAAGTCGTTCTATCCTCTCGGAAAGGCAAGCGAAAGAGGAGACTGATATATTATTCAAGTTCGGAGGAGTTGCGCCCACAGAAGCGGAAACTAGTCAAAGGCGTCAGACCTCCCTCGCCGGACGAAGACGATATATTGGATGACGTGGACGAAGACAGTGAGCCTTCGTTGATTCTTTAATTGCCACGAGTGCTAAAGGCACCTTAGAAATCCTCGACTCGCGTTTGCGTATCCGCGGCCAGAAGACTGCGTATCAGAAGAGCCTAGAGAAGCTCAGTAAGTCTGTTCATACTTGTCATTATTCTATTAGCATTCATATGTATCACTCAAGGGAAGAATCGTCATAGGGTTAATGGAGCATCGGAACCAGAATCATCGGGATCCTCGTCATCAGAGGATGATGGCGAAGAACACAGTCACATCGCACCGTTCAGAGGAGCTAAACCTGATAACGATGTTGATTCTGATACATCCCATCAAAATGGAAGTGAAGATGGTGACTTCATTGTGGAGGATGATGGGACGGTGACAACGGAGCTACCTGTTGACTTCAGTATGTCTACCCACCAAGACCTTGCACACCACTTCAAGATAATCTGTCAATTTTTCGTACATCTTGCTGTTCGACCACTGGCCGAACGAGGGGACCTCATGGAGGAATCAATGAAGGGCAAGCATAGTGTCTACGTGTGTATTGTGTCCCTGATGCCGTTAACTCCCGTAGACAACCAATACGTTTCAGTACCTCTACAAATTGCTCGCAGGAAACTTACCGGCCTGATGGAATCTGTCGCTTCGTCGGTCTGGCGGCCGGAATTCAAGAATGCGCTGAGGAAATATCCAGATTTTGAGCTGATAAGCCTCGATTATACCCTTCCGTGTTGTGACGCATGTCATTTGGGTGGAAGAACGTCCACCCTCTTGGGGAGACTCAGTGGGACTCCATACGAGAGGTGGGGCTTTGAGGTAAGGCGTTGATTGCCTAGTGGAGCACAAGATACGATATCTGTTCTTGCAGCCGCTGTACTCCGACAACGACGGCAAGCAGCCGTCTACTGAATTTCATCTTGGTCGGTTTTGCGCTAGGCGGACGGTAGTATTCCATAACTTCTGCCACTGGGAGGTTTGTTTATCTGGACCCACACACCATTTCGTCATTCATCATGCTTCATAGTACACCCTCTTCAAGTTCCTGAGTCGAGAAATAGATGAACTCCGTCGCACCAAACGAGGATTTGTTCGGGTTGCATATGCCGATGGTATCCAGCCACCCGAAGACCTTTCAGATGCAGACAGTAATGTTGAAATTATCACGATCCGTCAAGAATGTGCTAACTTTTGTTGAAGGTGTCATGGATTGGCTCGACCAACGCAAAATAATTGATATGGGGTGGCAGAGGTTGAAGGACATGATGGAAAGTGCGAGTAACCTCGAGAAGGCCAAGAGGAACGGTGAGAATGACGATTGAAGCTTGAAGCTTGAAGTACTGTTTGTTGGATTTTGTAATCAAAGACTTGTAATAACATCGGGTTTACTAAGGTAGTAATTATCTGACGTGTGCAGTCCATAGCTAAGGCCAAGGCATATAACGTATGTGGGAAAGCGCCAAACGAAACGTCCGAAGTCGTCGTCCGACAAATCAATACTGAAACTCTTCCGAGACCAGGGAAACTGAACCACGCATGTCACCACGTTGTAGACGTTTTGTATCAATCTGCATGGCAATTGATTTTCTGACCATGGCGTCCAATGATGTCGGACCGCAACCTTTGTATCCAGTTCAGATCTAAACTGGAGAAACGGTAAATAAATACTGACAAGCAACGATAATGGACCCTTTGGACTGTTGAACTTCATCCGCCAGGATCCGGTCCAACTTCGGTTTACCTGGCCGTGCGTATTCCGACACCACACTCACATCATAAAACTCCCGTTGGTCCATTACGAGGCTGACTTCTTCTCCATGAGCACCTTTTCCAACTTCAGGAATCAGGGCGCGAATGCTACCAGCATCTGATGCTGCATCCCAGTCAACGGACACGGCCGAGTGCGGAAGGTCTGCCATGGTTGCACTTGCAACAATAAATTCTGAGCGTAGGGAAGTGTCTACTTTTAGTGCCGGCGAGGGCAACCTGGACGGGCCTGGATGGGGCGAACGTGGTGACCTGCCGTTTGGGGCATGTGGAAGACTCCAAGTAGCCTTGACGTTTCCTAGATCGACTTCTGCGAGAAGGAGATCTGACTCAGGTGGATGCCATGTAGGTGTCAGAAGTCCCTCCGTCGACATCCTTCGGGACTGCCATGAACTGCGCTTGATATGGCCGCGGGGACCTTCAACACGCTCAAGTTCATCTTTCGCTGTCCTCGATTTTTCCCGTCTGATCATCCCTGCTTGTCTGACACGACGACTAAGCAAGTCCTCGCCCGGAAGTGCGGAGTCGCACTCGCCGTCGAAATTGGTCAGGTCCAAAGTATAATTTTCACGAATGCCCAGGTCGATGGAAATTGGTTCCTCGTCACCATACGCACGGGTGTATGGTGTAAGGTCCACATAGCTAGCTGCATCGTCGCTATCATTCATGCCCTGGTGTGCAAAGCGGGTCGAATGTGGACCGAGGGTTTCAGTCATGTCATTTGCGTCTGGTTGAGGGGAATCTGCCCTCAAGGAAGGCAAAAGGTTTAGATTGTTGTAGTGTACCGCCTTGGAGTTCGTGACAAATATATTCACTGATAGTCCTGGAGCCGGGATCATAGCCATGCAGTGACGAAGAATGGAAGCGCCCCATTGAATATGAGCTAGGAATTAGAATCAGAATGTAAAGGAAACTAAAGGTGGCAGTCCAGCTCACAAAACTCGCGGACAAGCCATACAAATCGTACGCGATTTGTCAGAAATCCTTTCATCCCCCATCCGCCGGATCGACCGCCGAGGTGTTTACCGTCACGGCCAACAAGACAGAGACACACATACTCCAACACAGAGAGTCCAAAGCTCACGCCGGAACCTCCAGCAACAATGACGACTGTTGAATGCGACCCCCATCGGGAACGTACGGAACTCCCAAATGGCCCATCCACGTACATTCTAAGCAGTATCCCGTTTTTCGGCATGACGGTACCACGAGGTAGTTTCTCGCCGTGGACATGATCCCGGGAGTGGGCTAAGAGTGTAACCAGGGTATCCCACAAGGTTTTTGTCCAGCCTGCTTTCGTGCGGATCAAAAATATCATAGTACGTCCGTCATCGGTAGGAGCTTGTTCGTCGCAAATAGATGCGCAGGTGAATGGATGAGAGACGAACTTTGAGATAGAAGGAATGTTGAGAAGAAAATATTGCCCAGGAGCCCAGGAGCGGTAACCAGGCGAGATATATGTTAAGCGCACAGTACGACCGGAGAGAAGTTCCGCGTGCGCATACCCTAGAGGAGGCGAATACGGCGCATAATAGCTGAGTGTGATCGAAGGAGGGCCGGAAGTATCACAAAGTGTATTATCCTGAGATGGGATGAAGGGTCGGGTCAGCGAAAGAGGGTGGGGCATTGGATCAGTCGCCAAGGTTGATGATCGTATACGTGTGAGTTCCCATGCTGGATCGTTAGTCGACACTTTGGGGGCACGCTGCGATATTACAGGTGCGGATATTGCAGACATTCGACCAAACCCATTGATGTATAGCCACCATGTCGCACGCCAGAGCCTCTCACCAATCCACAGTGCGAGCGCACCCCAGCACCACCACCAAAGCGGCGGATGATGGAGAGCGGACATGATCATGAATGAAATGAATAAGAAAATGTGCAGATAGTAGAAGGTCTCGTAATGGTGTTTCCGAAGGGGATTCATCGAGCATAGGATGAGTAGCGTAAGTAGACCAAATGCCTGGGGTTTTCAGTAAGAATGCAATGAATCACGGGAGAAGGAGAGGACTGCCTACAATCCAGGCATAGACGAATTTATCGTACTGCCATGCATACTGGAACGCCACTCCGCCCGCACTTTCCCTGTGATCCTTTCCCAGCTGCACGGACCACAAAGCTACGTGAATCGCAGTGACGAGCCAGATAAGTCGACCAGACCACCGATGAAGCCATGCAAGTTTGTCGAAATGGAGTTGGACAGCAAATCGGTTGGCAAACAATGCAAATGGAGGCGTCTTGAGTGCTAAAAGTACGCAAAGTGGGATTAGTGCAAAAGCAATGATACCGGCTCTTCCTCCCGATGTCCACCAAGCCTTGGAGATGGTGTACTGAGGCTGGTATTGGTGAAATAACGACTCGTCGTATGCCGCAGCGCGTGCAAAATGTGTGACGTCGCGCTTAAATGAGAGGATATTCTCGCCGGGAGCGATGTAATCGGGCCCCACAAATAAAAGGGCTAACGTCGAAGCCAGTAAGAGGGCCAAGCACAGGAGCTGGCCGTTCGGAGGTAACGATATAGGCTGCGAAGATTCACCAGTAATCTTCGCGGTTTGATTTTGTCTGAGGGTTCTGCGCCGTAACGACCATGACCTCCAATAGGCGCCGATGACTCCTCCCGTCACCCCAGACCAATGCAGAATAGTCGCTGTAAGGGAAACTAATGCAACTATGGACCAAAGGAGATAACCGTAACGCCTGCTTGGGTCGCTCATCATATGAATAACGAAATAGGCAGTGATCCACTCGACATCATCGGGATAAGTAGGAGTAGTTGGGTTTGGATTCGGCGTGCCAGTGAGGGACGGAATCATGGAGGCATTCATCTCTGTGAAATCGCTGTTACCTGGGCGAGCGAGGCCGCCTCGTACTGCAAACCGTCCTTTAATTTAAATAGCACCTCCAACGTCTACGAAGTTCGTTCGAGGAGGAAACAACGTTCTGGACTGTGTTCGATGAGATATATGAAGGAAGAACCAGCTTCCAACTTGAGATGCTGTGGATGGTAAACTTGAAGCTTGAAGCCCGGTGCAAAATCATGATGTATTTTAGCGGATAATCACGATACTCTCAGGCTTACACTGGCAGTTAGATGTGACATTTTATTCTTACATTGCAACGGCTTCAATCTGACGCATATACCTACACACATTATCTACTGGATGGTCTGTCCCGAAAGGACCTACAAAACGTCCAATCCACTGGTCACTTCAACACGAACAAGACATCATTGACCAACGCACCTCCTTTCCTGTCTTCTTGATCCTCTCTAGAATAGCGGCATATGTAGCTGGACCTCTTACAATGACCTCCTGCTTCTCAAGGCTGACATCAAAGCTGGTAACACCTGCATGGTGTCTCAGTGACACAGCTCTGCATTGCAAGTAGAACTCACCCTCAGTTTTACTGAGGACTCGCTCGACTGCACCCGAGCAGCCCGAACAGGTCATCTGGTGATCAATTCAATGGTAGCACTGTGGTCTAAGAGCCGGCATGCACACCTACCTTGACATCAAATTTGTAAATGTGACTGTCCTGGATCACTACGTTCGGCCAACCCGAGACCTCGTTATGAGCGAGATGCACTTACCATGATTGTATTGAAAGGCGATCTGCTGCGAAGACTTGAAAGTTGAGCGTTTTATAAGTACGGCGGTCCGGTTACATTTGCTCAATCAGCCATCGGAATCATGATTCGCCTGAGCACGTGAACGCAAATACGATGAGGCCACCGCCCTACCCGAGTAATCGTCATGTATCATGAGGGACAGGTATCATTGAAGCGTCGTGAAGCTTCACGGTAAAGTGATGATACTTTCACAACGTATCTGCATTGATTCCGAGAGCGCGCTTTCCTTGATTAATGCGGTATACTTATAATCTTTAGATGACTCGGACCGATTCAATGTCGTGTCCGTCCTTCGTGCATTTCAACTTCGTCACCCTCGGTAGCAACTGCTTCCCAACCAGACCCCTCCGACGGCCGCCCTTGTATCCGCAACATGAGCGACTTAAACCAGACTAGGACGACATCCAATGAGCAATCCCCTTGAACGAGTAAATGGTACGTACAAAAAATGCGTGGCGTATGTTCTTCGTTTCGATGAGTAACGTAGTAGACCGGTATGCCGGTGAGGACGAAACCTGCAGTCAAATTGTTACTTACACGTACTGATGAAAATAAACTGTTACATACCGAGTACAGCCATGGCCTCAAGAGGCGCCGCAATAATCGGCATGCAGAGCAGGAAAAGGGCAACCTGGATGCCGAAGGACTGAGAATGCTAGTTTTCTGAAGAATGGCACATTACATACCGCACAAAATATTAACGGGGTAATGATCCATGTTTTATAAGGCCTGGACGTGTCCCGTTAAGGGATGCTCTGCAAAGTTGTAATTTACGCACCTTTCGAGGAGAGGCTCTTTGATGCGCAAAATCACCAGTCCAAGAACCTGTTTCACAGAATCAACCTGACCATTGAATAAGAGGACATTTTCCTCACCGTCAGAAAATAAAAAGCCCACGAGGCCACCACGGAAAAATTAATAAGAGACCTGAATCCACCACCAAGAACGATGAAGCCAACAGTGATCGCTGCTTGTAGGAGCGAGGCATTCATAGGTGTTTGTCTTGTTTTATGCAGGCGTCCAAATATTGCAGGCAGGTAATGCTCTCGACCGGCAGCATAAACTAAATGCGACGACGTGAAAAAAGACCCTATATATATACTTTTTAGTACTAGGATTGCATGAAAAAGCACATGATAGAATATACCATTGAGAGCCCCAAAGCAGGAGAAGGCTACCATGAACGCAAATAATGTTCCTCCAATAGGACCGAACAGGGCACGACCGAAGTCCATTGCAACAGTATTGCTTAGCCCGACGGTAGTCTAGGGACTCCATTAGCTCTATGGATAGGCAGAAAAACTGTATTTACCTTGTCAAGAACCACAAAATAAGAAATATTTGCGACGAAGAAGAGGACCTAGAACAAGGTTATTGGAAACGGCACAATAGAAGAAAATATTTCTAAACGCACTGTTGCGATGGCCATACTGGAATGGATCGCACGAGGTATGTTTCTCTCGGGGTTTTTCATCTCCCCCGCGACATAGTTTGCTTGATCCCATCCATCAAAAGCCCACAAACCTGAGTAGAACGCCAGGGAATATTGGACAGGACTTTTGCTTGAGTTGTCAAACAAAGATTGCCTTAGAGAAGTGGACGCTTGGCCTCGCGCTAATTGCACGATTCCCAACACCATGATGAAAAGCTGAGTAAAGAAAACTCAGCTCCTTGATTGCCGAGGGCACTTTGGATAAACAGCGACCTACGAGAGCAGCAACCTGCAAGTACATGATTAGCATATATATCACTGATAGCCACATTTGGATTTTTCACTTTAACTGTGGTGAAAATATTGGCCACACGTGTTCCCAAGTTGCGACCACCTATGCAAAGAAGGGTCACCACAAAGACTGCAGTAGCTGCAGTAAACTTGATAGCCCATTGAGGGATTGAATCCGGCGGTGCGTCAGGGCGAGTAGTATGCCAGAATATCCGGTTCATATACTCCGCGAAAATGAGGGCGATCACTGCATTTGCACCTTGTAACACGGAACAGATATAAAATCACTCTTTTCGTGGGTAAGTGGTTGCATACCTGGCTTGAGAGCTATTATCGCCGTCCAGGCAAACAAGTATGACACGAGAGGTCCATAGGAATAAGCAAGATATGCCTGCGCTCCGCCATTCAATGGTATTGCAGACCCTAATTCGGCGAAACTGCTAGCACCGGTCCATGCTAAAAGGCCTGACGCAAGCCATACGGCTAAACTAGCACCCACGCTATTTGTATTGGCTACGATAACGCCAGGCGAGGAGCTGGGTGGCCAGAGTTATAACAATTCACGGATGTCACGCGTCAAAAAACTTACAAAATTCCAGAACCAATCTGTTCCAATTATTGTTAGGACTAATTCAAAGCACCCAGAAACATACTCACCTGCAATCCAACGACAAGGGCGATGCCTTCATTCTGTGTTACAACCTTGCAACGAATATGTCGGCGGAAAGCTTACCGTTTACCAAGCTGATACTCCTCTCTCCATCTCCGTACGAATAGTCTGGTTCGCTCTGACTTGCAGTAAGCGGCAGCAGATCGTGCCTAAAGTCAAAGCCTGACATAGAAAATGCTCGCCCACGACCTGGCCTGTTTGGCCCATCCGACATCTCCAGAGCACGCAATGAATCCTCAGAGTCATGTGAGTCTCGCGACGAAGGTGGAATTCGTGATGAAGGGTAAGCGGTCGAGGTCGAATTTAAGGGCGATGCGCCCAGTGCAACGTACGATATATTTCGTGACTGGGTTGTCATAGAATCTTAGCAACTTGAGGCTGAACGCTGAGGCCTTAGGGAGTGAAAACCAGTCACTGGCAGGGTCCAGCTCATTTACTTAAAAGATTGTGATCGTGAGCGGAACAGAGTATTTGTGTTTATGTACACCAGTGGCGTCAGGATTAACCCTGGACTGTCTGTGCATTCTCTAGCAAAGCTTGTGCTACCACAGAATGTATATCCACACATCGTTCCTGGCAAGCTTCCATACACTGCCAAAACTACGGCATGAAAGACCAGAAAACAAGAAAGGAACGAAAAACTTACTGCGAGAACTTCTTGAGATTTCATCTGACCAGACTGCCAAACATTTGTGGTGGTCCCCAAGGCAGGCATACATGCCAAAACCAGACCCCCACTTGAAATACGAGCTTCCTCTTCCGTTGGGTCTAGCCATATTTCTTTCCCTATGACGGACTTAATGTCGGGTGGTGGTCAGTGCATTGGGACTTGGAAAAGTCAGGTTTCAAGTTCTTACCGACGCACACGACATGACCAGCCCTAACATTTCAATACCAGCATCCGCAAGAGCAGTACTGGCAGCTACAGTCCCTGCCGCCACACATCCCTCAATCCCATCATTTTCAATAACGGTAATGAATATGTCGATAGTTGACTTGGGCAACAGCTCCAGCCGCACAGACGACATTAATGCCTGATGAATTGCTACTGCTATCGATCTGTCCTCCGTGTCCTGGTATGCAGGGAGACAACTTAGCACTAGACTCGTGTAGCATGGGCATAAAATCTTACGCGAAGCGGGGCTCTTCGTTGAGTACTTGAGAACGGTGTAAACTTGACTTCAACATTCAGCTTTCCCTTTTCACTGTATGCCGTGTTTTTAGATTGTTGTCGCGGACCGTAACTACATTGAGAGTCGTGTCAATGAAAAATCATCTGGCCAACATGATACAAACACTGCACATGCAATCTTTGTCCGGTCGGTTTCAATATATGCGGATCCATTTGCTTGACTAATTAATCCAGGTTGTAAGACTGTTTCAACAAACAGCAGATGTAAGCGGAGCAATGAGGATCCCGTAAAATGGTTGCCGTACAGATCGACCTAATGTCTGTCGGAGAGCGTCCTTTTCGCGGATTCAACGGCGAGGACTCCGGTTTATTGTTGTCTTCATCCCCAAAGATAGGACTAAAGCTTTCTTCAGGACCGTTAATTCTTCTGCGGTCAAGTCCAGTTTGTGCCATAGGTCTCAGCCACTGGCACTGGCAGGCGAGGTTACGTAAGTCGACGACGGATGAAGCTCTCGTTCTCGCTGACGAAGACGAAACCGGTCGATGAGGCTCCATCACTCAAACGCCCGGCTGTGTTCTCTTTAGCTGAGGACGAAGGCCCCATCGATGCCGCAGCCACCTCATCAGCCGATCGTACCGCCGTTCCCAATAAAAAACATCTCGCTCAGAATGTAGGTTCCTCAAAAGCAATGAAGAAGCGCATGGCGGCGGAAAAGAAAGTCGACGAGACGGTATATGAGTACGATGAAGTATGGGAAAAGATGCAAGAGGCGAAGCTTAGACAGAAGGAAGCCAAGGAGGCGGATTCTAAGGAGCGAAAGGTGCGCCGACTTTGCACTATCAGAGGTATTCCGTGATTGAATAATATCTAGCCCAAATATATCAGTGGACTGCTCAACTCTGCTGCAACACGCAGGCTGGATTATATCCGTGCTGAAGAGAAAATGATACAACGAGAACGCGAGTTAGAAGGCGATGAATTCAAGGATAAGGATGCCTTTGTGACACAGGCCTACAAGGACCAAATGGCAGAAATTCGTAGGGCGGAGGAGGAGGAGAAAGTCAGAAATGGTATGCCGTGTAGCTGGGTTTATACTCAGTAGTACTAACAAACGTGACATCCTTAGAGCTGGAAAAGAAGAAGAAGGGTGGTCCTTCAACGGGAATGGCACATTTCTACCGCAAACTACTCGATGACTCGGAGCAACAGCATGAAGCGGCAGTGGCGGCGACGCAAAAACCCACCATTGGTCCACAAGGGCCGGCGCCCAATCTAACCATTACAAGACCCGTTGAATTTACGCCGAAGTCTGATTTGGAGCTTGCAAAGATGGCAAGAGAGCAAGGGAGAGAAGTCGAGCTGAACGATGATAACCAGATTGTGGACAAACGTGATTTGCTGGCCGCCGGCTTAAACTTGTCAGCTCCAAATACTCGGCGGCTAGGACTGCGAGTGTCGACGACCCCATCGACAAAGGGGACTACAGAGGAGGTACAATTCCACCGAGCACTAGGGACTGCCGCGAGTAAACAAGCGATAAATGAACGCAGAGCAAGGGAAATCCTTCAGCAGATGGAACAAGAGCAGGATCGGGTCGCGCAGGAGAAAGCCCAAGCAGACGAACAAGCTACGCAAAGGATTGTAGCAAGACGAAACACCGAAACTGATGTCCAGAGCGCGCGCGAACGCTATTTACAGAGAAAACGACGAAAACTAGATGAGGATGCTGCCGCCGATGTATCCCACGAAGACTCGAGTACAAATCTAAGTAACAATGGGCTGCAAAATGCGACGATACGATTGTATTCATAGCTATACTTTGTATATTATCCAGTCTGAACAGGCCCAAGAAAGCTAATAGAAGAGGACTGATGATCAAAGTGCGAGTGGAAAATGTTAACGTATTGTCGGGCAATATTCCAGCCGTTCGTAACTCAACGAAAAGACCAGGGCAGAGAATGTCTTCAACACTGCGCTGGCGGACGGCCGTTGATCCGGGCAGTCGTGCAGCATAGGTTTGATAACATGCATGAGTTCTGGAACATGGTAACCTGTCAACTAGACTCTCATCAGCCACTATTCAATAGTGAACGGGAACCAGTGTACTTTGCATGCTCGCAGGATCAGAACTGCCAATGCCCATACATCGACTTTGTATGGGTCGGAGGACTCGCCACGTTCACATTCTGGAGGTACCTCCGTTCCTCGATATCCATGAATACGTGGATGAGACACCCCGTCAAATCGGGTGCTCATTTCGTAGTCGATGTAGGCGTAACGGGCCCCGCAGTCCGTTAGAAGATTGCGCAACGATATGTCGAGATGTGCGATGTGATGCCTGTGCATGAAAACTGTGTGCTGTGACGAAGAATTGTTTAGAACACAAATATTTGGCAACATCATACTTACCTCGATCCATTGACGGACTGCTCGGAGAAACATTCTCAAATTACTGGGCATGTCGGTCATCAGTTGAGGAGACCACTCTTCCATGACGATGAGACAAATTATATCCTCAGCGATAGCTATAAGATCCAGTACAGCTGGTAATATAAAAATAAGAAATATAACAGTGCGGAGCCAAGCGATACATACGTATGCAATGGTTCATTGGGTCGTTTTTCAAACTCGAAAGAAATCGTATAATGTCGAGTTCCCGACTGTGCAAGTGTACGGCTTTCACCATGACCCTTGTGCCATCACGAATGCGAGACCCACGGAACAAACGATCGGGCTGACTCGGGGCAGCAATAAGTTGTCGGAATAAATTGAAAAATGTTGTACAGTCACCAAGCCGGCGTCCTTACACAAGGCATTATCATCAAGGCTGGTGCAAGAGCGAGAATGACCTGATAATTTTGAATTCCGTTCAATTCCGGTGGTCGGCTGGGGTTCAGAATAACGGTTATAATAATCTTTCACGTCACGACAAGTATCAAGTCTAAACCCTCGGCATTGAAGGACGCTGCGATACTTGGGCCAGTAAGGTGTTGAACGCCGGTTGATCTCATCTTGGTCGATGGAAGACTGGGAAGACGAGGAGCGCTCGGAGCCTGAATCCCAGCTAGATGGCATGTCTGATGGTTAGGATAATATGATTAGCAAAATCAAGGGAGGGAGGGGATAATGTAAACTGCGAAGCAATTCAAACCCAGGTTCGTAGTAGGCCATGGGTTTGGCATACACATAACGGGGTTCAGGTTGTGCTTTTTTGCAGGAAAAGGATGCTTTTTCGGGAAAATCAGACGCGTTGTCGGCTCTGAGTCCCCCGGAACGTTAATCCATATCACGAAACCAAAGCACTTGTTTCGAAATATGTTCCCAATAAGGATTGACCGTCTCGCAGCAGCCGAGTTTAGGTATAAACCTCTCAGGTATGCGGGTCCGAACTTGAAGGTCAAGAGCACGAGTGCTCGATGCCGTACGCCTCTGCGACTGGCACAAGATCAAAATAAGTTCTGCCAGGGAGGCGCAGAGTGCGACACCGGTAACCGTCGGAAAAAATGAATGGTCCAACGGCAGTACTGGTACCAGTTGGATGTGAAAAAAGATCTCCTTAAGGTCTCACGTGACTACAGGCCCTTACTCGGAGAAACTGTCACTGGCAGAATTTCTCCCGTTCGCCATGGAGGAAGGTTCAAAGTCAAAGAAGACCGTGTTCGTCGGCGGTGTTGGAGAAGAAGTTGACGAAAGTGTCATATACGAAAAATTTTCGACTTTTGGTGCGTTTACAAAGTATTACATAGTGACACGTACCTCATGTGAGGTCCCGGGTCATCCAGGTGATATCGTAGACGTTCAGTTACCATCGGCTGCGACGAATCCGACTCACGAAACTGGTAAAATTCGTCCATTTCGAAACTCGTTACTCAAACAAATAATCCTTCGTCTAACTAAGAATCAAAACATCGGGGCTTTGCGTTTGTGACCTATGGTTCCGCAGCAGACGCTCAGGACGCCATCGATAACATGGACTTAAATGAGATGCAGGGACGTGTAATTAAAGTAAATCTGGCAAGACCAATGAAAGGACCCGTTCAACCTGGTGGTAACCGAGCTGGTGAGTGACTCCCACATCATTCCGTCGTCAACATTCTTGCTGATTTATCACACGAAAGTTTGGGAGTCGGAAGAATGGCTTCAACAAAATGTCAAACCCTTGGCTCAAAGTGGGGGTATGTATTGATGCTTTCAACAACTTCCATTTGACCAACACTCTTTTAGGTGTTCAAGGTCGTACGGCAAAACAGGGTGATAACGGGGACGACGAACCCACCGCTGTTGAGGATGAACTCATGCAGGAGTAATACAGATCCCTTTTAGGATTGCGCATTCGCACACGAGTACCAGTCAGATCACAAACGGACTCCAGAGTCAGTTTGGTTAAGGTCCGTTTCTTGGAATTGGGCCCGGGCACGCTTTATGTCTTCCTGCATGAACAGCAGTTCTTCCATTCTGGCAAGTTTCTTCGCATCCGCTGGTCGCGACAGCGTCCGACGTAGGTCTTCAATCGCCAGGCGTGATTTCCGGGTAGGAGCCCCGGCAGTCGAGCACTGAAACATTTATCAAATCTAAATGTCAGGCTGTAGTCATCCGTACGCACAATGTCTGTAATATATTCGACCAGGATTTCTTCCATTACATTGACGGTGTCGATCGCTGGATTGCGGTCATCACCAAAGCCGTACATCAAGCTTTTCACTAATTTAGCAGATGCAAACTTCAGAAAACGAATTAGACGGATTTAATTGTATGCTTACATTCTTTCGAGAACAGGCCTTTGAAATTAGCCTGTTTCCGCGACCCACGTCCGGTAGCGCCTGTACCAGTACTTTCTCTAGTGTATGACGGAGTGTAAGACGTGAACGTGGAGCGTTGTGCTGTCGCCGCCGGGGAATATGTTGTTGGGTTGCCTGTTACTGTCGTCTGCTGTACTCGCGCTGTATATGCAGTAGATTGTGTCTGGGGCATATAGCTATATGTATAGGGCCATGCGCCATAACCCGTAACTCCAGTCGCATATCCAGCGGGAGGTTGGTATGAGTAAGCACCTGGTGTTTGAGGGTGTGGGTAGACCCCTAGAGTTGGAGGATGATACGGACCATACGGATAGGCTGCAGCGGTAGTACCAGTCGAGGTCTGTTGTGGAGGATTCGACATGTCAGTGGCCACTCGTGAGAATGTCCAGCCTGCCAGTGAGCTCGGGCTTCACAACGTTTTCTTATGTTGCCAGGCCTCTGCGCCTCAATCTCACACAGCGATTACGTTCCTTTACCTGTGGTCGTGTACTTATGTCAACCGAGAATCCAATCACCATTCCCGAAGGCTTCACCTTACACACTGAAAATACCTCTCACATCCTGTTGCCCTCGTCTAACGAAGCGTTCTTAAATCCTGTTCAAGAATTTAATCGCGATACGAGCGTAGCGTGCATCAGAGTCTGGAGTGAAGAATTAAACAAGGCAAAGGAAGCAAAATGGAGGAGAGGGCGAGATGGTGAGTCCAAGAAGGTCAACGATGGCAGTGACAAGAAGCGGCCTAAAAGTGAGTTCACCATGACTTGGCCAGCTAGAATCTCATCCAAATTGTCCTATAGCGGAAAGTATTGCATGTGCGAGCACTACTGCATTGGAAGCCATTCCTGCTCCATCTGGAGATGGATCGACGGAGGTCACAGATGGTGGGCTCACACCCAAACAACAACAGGTATTTACCAGTCATTGATAAGTAATCTTGAATAACGAACTTGATCAAGGCACAATACAAACCCTACAAATTTGTGTTACTCGAGGCACTGTCTGCCACGGGTCTGCGGTCCATCCGTTATGCGAAAGAGATCCCACTCGTAAAGTCAGCTCATTTAGTTCGCATGATATTCTACAGGTCGACAATCGCCTCTAGATACGTTATTGCCAATGATCTATCTCCATCTGCTACCGCAGCAATGAAACGGAATGTTCAAGTCAATGAATTTGGAGTCCCCGTAGAACAGGATGCTGAAGTCAATGTGAAGGAGAAAAGTACTCGGCCCGCGCCAAAACTTGGCAAGGTTCGAATTAATGAAGGCGATGCGTGGTAGGTTGCAGTACTCTGTGTTCCAAGCTAGATTCTCTGTTTGACGACTTTCATAATGAAGTACACTCATGTACAGCCATAGAGACGACCGAAATCGCGTGGACGTGGTGGACCTCGATCCTTACGGAACTGCCGCACCATTTATCGACGCTGCTGTTCAGTGCGTCAACGAAGGAGGTCAGCTTGCGTTGTTGAAACAGTGTTTTGTTATTTGACTTGCATACCTCGTACAAGGCTTGCTTTGCGTTACATGTACAGATTTATCGGTGTTGGCGACTACCAACTATCCGGAGAAATGGTACTTGAAGGGTCCCTTATGAACAACGACGATCGCTCATTGTCCTGTCCAGTTTCTCTAATTATGGTGGTATACCCGTCAAGGCCGAATATTGTCACGAAGCTGTATGTACGGTCTTTCTATGTCTCCGTATAGACCTCATCCGGCATTGTAGGCACTTCGACTGGTTCTCCACACCATATCTACGTCCGCTTCAAGATACGGGCGTTTTATTCGGCCCCTCTTGTCCCTGTCAATTGATTTTTATGTTCGAATCTTCGTGCGCGTGCAATCTGCTCCAATCGAAGTCAAGAAGGCGGCGACGTGGGTGCTTTTGCCCTCAAACCCATGCACTGCTGACTTCCATCTCAGTAAAACGTCCACTTATTACATCTGTACGGGGTGTCAATCGTTTTATGGTCAGCCGCTCGGTAGAATGGCTGAGAAGGTCCATGAGCGCTCGGGCAATGTGAACTATTTATTCAAAACACATGGTGGCCCCGGTGTCCCCGAGAGATGTCCGGAGTGTAACTCTTCGTTGCATGTAAGTAACGATTTGGCTGGCAGGGATGTTCAATTTTATTCTGTGATTGCATAGATTGCTGGTCCAATGTGGTCGGGACCACTTCACGACAGCGAGTTCGTGGGCAAGGTCTTGGTCCATCTTGAGGATAACAAAGTTCATTATGGCACATCAACACGCATGAAGGGTATGTTGACTGTGGCCAGCGAAGTGAGATTGCTAGTGGCTATTGTTATCATTCGCTCACATATGCCCAGGAACTGGACACGCCATTTTTCTTTACACCATCGAAAATAGCTGGGTTTTTCCATTGCATATGTCCGTCTCTAGATGAAATCGCGTACGTGTCCTCGTTGCCATCCTCCCCCGTTGTCTAATGGAACTCAGTTCTGCCCTGCTTCACGCTGGGCACAAGGTTTCACGATCTCATGCCTGCCCGGGTTCGCTCAAGACCACTGCAGCTCGAGCAGATGTCCACGATGTTTTCCGTTCATGGATAAAGCTTCATCCTGTGAAAATGGACAATCTTTCAGAGAGTTCCCCAGCGAAAAGTTTACTCGAGAAGAAACCAAGGCATGTGCCCGATATTTCCATCAGCTATACCGTCTTCTGAACAGTATGCAGAGTTGAGGCAAACTTCAAGCGACATCCTCAATCTGTAACTGCCTCTTCCAAGGTCAAGTTGGTGCGCTACCAACAAAATCCTACCTCCCATTGGGGTCCTGGGACCAAAGCAGGTTCTGGGACAAAAAGAAAGAGAGGCAATGACGACGATTGACGTCTTCCCGTTGTACAATAAAATTTCAATGCTACTACAAGAAAGATACAACATGCAAGCTAAGCGGAAACATCTGCAGTCGATGGACTAGCCTTGGCTTTATGTGACTGCACTGGCTTTTTGGCGATCCAATTGTGTTGCAACAGTTCGTCAGCGGATGGTCGAGCTTCATGGTTAAGTTCGAATGTGCGCTGCAAGAAGTCTTGCGCTTCTGGGGAAATATCCGACGGAATAGTGGGTTTGGCCGATGATCCAATCTATCGGTAAACTGTTAGCAATGTACTTGTGTGAACATAATCAATACGATACCTTGAATATAGCCTGCATCTGGGTTAACTGCGCCCACGGATGCTCGCCCGTAAGCATTTCGACTACCAAGCAACCTACACTCCAAATATCGGCCTTGCGGGTATGTCCGATTTGCTTCACCACTTCAGGAGCCATCCAAAAGACAGAACCCTGCAATGAGGGTCGATGAAGGCGGTTACCAGCGAGAAGGTCTGCAGAGCGATCAGAGCTGTGTGGGTTCGAAACAAGCGGAAATACTGACTGCCTTCAACTTTCTTGGAGATGCCAAAATCGGAGATCTTTATACCGCCCTTGTTATCTACGAGTATATTTGCACCTTTGATATCACGATGAATAATATCCCGCTCGTGGAGGTAATTAAGGCCTTCAAGAATTTGCCGAACAAAGTTCTTGACAAGTGGCTCCTCGAAAGCACCATAATTGCTTAAAAGCGCTGTCACAGAGCCACCGGGGACATATTCCAAGAAGATATTCAGGTAGTCGTCGTCCAGAGAGGAATCTAATCCGACGCGATGGTCAACTTGACGACTCTAGGTATGAGCCGCAAATACAGACAGAGGTACTGCACGATGTTATCATGCTGCAAGTCCTTGAGCAACTCTATCTCGCGTTCCAGGGCGCTCAGCATACTCTTTTTGCGCTCTTCGTTTGGTGCGGATCCTGTGGGAAGTTCTACTTGCTTGACAGCCATGAGAAGGCCGCTTGACGCGTCCATCCCAAGATATACTTTTCCAAAGGAGCCAGCCCCGATGAGAGCACCTTTGATCCATTTGGCTGCTAAAAAGACGATAGATGAGGGGAGAAAAGACGCAGTTCAAGTGGGCATACCTTTCGTTGTTATGGGCTTGCCCGGTTTGTCCTCATCTTCGGCGGTGAGTGTTGCCTCCTCTTCGTCATCAAACAACTCTTCATCCGCTTCCTCTTCGGCAAGAGTGGTTCCCTGATCTTCGGAATCGCTGTCTTCGGAATTTACCTTGGTCCAATCATCAAGTGCCATACTCTCCCGACGACTTTCCACCTCTGCTGTTATCTCGTCGACAGTCATTAGGCTGGCGGTATCAGACCGATCACGTTTACTCCGAAGTTCAGTGATAAAGCTCATGCGTTTGGAAGCGTTTGACATGGCTCTCGAAACGGGGCGTGAGCCAGTGAGACTTTCCATGGACTCAGCGAGCGACTCCGAGGGGAAAGTCACAGGTGGTAGAAGCTGAGGTCTTGTGCCATTGAAATCATTGTCATCAGGTTCAATAGGTCGTCCGTCCTCGGCAGATATCGAGACGCGCGGAATATTTTCCATGGCAATTACGCTGTCAGCATAATTGGATGTTTGATCAGGGACGGTAGGCGTAAGTGAAGAGAAGGATGTTCGTGTTGGCGAGCTGGATGATCTTGGCTGCGAGCCTTGCGTGCTAATGCTGAATCGTGATGGCGGTGGCGGGTTCCAAGATATGGTGCTATCTCGTTTCCTGGACATCATGCTTTCTCTCCTTCCAGACTCACCCCTGCCTAATATTGTGCCACTTCTCATCATACTATGTCGAGCTGTCCGCTCCAGGACTTTCTTCTCGGTAAAAGGGAAGTACTCCGTTAAATGGGTGGTGATGAGCTCGCTAGGAGGCCTCTGTCCGAAGAAATTGCGCAACTTGGACGGTTTTTTGGCTGAAGTCAGGACACTCTTGCCATCTGGTGTGTTGGGTGAGGAAGCTGGTTCTAGTGCTTTCTCTGGATCGCGAACGCCAAGGCCGCTCAAAATACTGATCGAGCTCGCACGCTTGGTGTTCTTCTCGAGATGGCTAGCGGACATGAAACCGTCGTCACGGTCAGGCGTCGTCGGGCTGTGGCGTTGACCTGGACCACGAGGGTCGAGCATCTGGTGGGCTTTGGAACGCTTCCCTTTACTTATCCGACGAAGGGTCAGGCCATGTCCACGTGCCGGATTATTAGGGGGAGCATGGCAGATCGCGAGTAATTCAGCTTCCGTTAGAGCCTCGCCTAAAGGGCAACTTGAGAAACGATGAGGAAGAAGGGCAGAAGGACTGACCAGGTCCATCACCTTGACCCCAGTCAAGATAAACGCCCCAGCCATCGACGCTCAACCCGCCTTCGTCCGTCTGGACATGTTCCATGGTGTTGTCGCGGCTAGACACCTTGCCGAATTTCTTGAGAACCTTTTCAAGGACTTCGATACCCCCGGCGCAATCGGCGACATTGATTGTACATGAGTGACCTTCGTCAGGAAGCAAGAATTTGACCAACTTGCGACGCAGGTCATCCAAGGAAGGGACTGACGGTGTGATCGGGCGATTGAAGGGACCACGGCCGACGGTGTAGGCTGCATTAGGGGGGGAGGGCGTGCCTGAGCTGTGCTGAGACATGAAGGATTCTGCGATGGGGGAAAGATTGTAAGCTTGTTGTGCTTGTGTGGGGGGTTGAAGACCGGGGGCAGCTGGCTGCGCGTACGGATGGCTATTATTTCCCGTAGAAGGACGGGGAGGTAGTTTTGTAGGTGTGGAAAAATTGGGAGATGAGAGAGAAGTGTTCCGACCGTGGGACAGAGTGGAATTAGGGGTGCGTGGTGGACCGCGCAATGGTGGAAGGGGAGATGTTACCCGAGTAGGTCTGGGGTCTGACGGTAAGCCATATCCCGTCCAGTTATTTGATTGACCGGGGGTGAGGAGACCCTTATTCGGAGGAGGGGCATATGGAGGGGGGTCACCTGTGGGAGTTCTTCGTCCAGTAGAGCGCGTTTGGGCACGGCTTTGCGGTGGGTTGGGGGGTTGTGTACGTGGAGCAGGAGGGAGAGGTGGTAGGGTTGGGCGTGAAGGGTTGCTACCGGATGGCTGAGGCAGAGGACGAATTGTGTGGTTGATTCGAGCGGAATCAGGGGCGCCTTCCCGAACGAGGCGCGGGAGGTCATTTCTAGAACTTGAGTTGAGTTGGAGAGGGGCTGGTCTGCCAGCTTCGAGGCGGCGTGAGTGCAAACGGGAAGATGATGAAGGGTGTGTTGTAGACTGGACGGATGTATCACCGTGAGTGTGTTCGCTGTTAGGAAAGCGCTTTGGGTCTGATACTGGGGTCGAGCTTCTGGTGGACGCTGCTGATTTCTGTCTGAGGACCTTGACGGCATTTACGATGCGGAGTCTGTCGCCGATGCTTGCTACGCCCATCTCTTTCAGAGTTATTTGATCTAATTCGAGTAGAACATCGCCACGAATATCGTTTGCCTTGAATGTAGTTGAATGGTTACCACATTTTATGTCAGTGAGCCAGCGAGCGACGTGGTTGTCTGTCCAAGTGCGTATATATTCGTTGTAGGTCATACCTGAAGAGGGGGACGTGGGGACACGAATGGCAGGGCTGAGGTTAATGAAGGATCTGGATGGGGTTGGCTGTTGGAAGGCAACGGTTGGTGAGACTGGTGAGGAGGACTGGGCGACATTGTCCATGAAGCTCGAGGAAGTGGCGGTCGTCGTGGACATCGTTCTGGACGAAATTGATGAATTTCATGAATTTCGCGAACAGTTTTCACGGACTTCACGAACGGTTTCACGGACTTCACGAACGGTTTTCACGGATTTTTTTTCACGAATATTCACAAGTGAGCGTCCCACTAGTACTGGATCACTGGCACCCGGCGCTGTTGACCGTCGCGGAAAGATCCTTAAGGCGCAGGCAGTGTACAAATATTGCAACGAGGACAAGTCTAAGCGCCAGGTACCCTTCCACTCTTTTACTCCGACCAGCGCTCTCACCCCTCCTTATCCTCGACCACCACAACCCATGCGCTGGTTTGCCGCCCTTCCTTTCCTCCTCCCTCACCTCGTCGCTGCTTCTCCTTACCGCGATGACCTCGTAAACTATAACCTCAACGTCAACCAAAATGCTCAATCTCCCTTGGACTACCAGTCCTCAAGGCCAAACTCAACTTACACTCCTTCCCCCGCAAATTGGAGAGCACTCCCAATATATACTGTCCTCTTAGACAAGTTCGCAGATGGTGATCCTTCAAATAATGACTTCTTCGGCTCAATGTATGAGAGCGACTGGAGAGAAACTCAACTTCGATACGGTGGCGATCTCAAGGGTTTGGTCTCCAAATTAGACTACTTGTATGGCATGGGCATCCGCGTCATCTTCATCTCTGGCACTCCCTTTTTAAACATGCTCTGGCAAGCTGACAGCAAGTCCCCCCTTCCTTCTCCCGTCTATTATTTCCCCTACTAACTCTTCATCAGGTTACTCTCCCCTCGATTTTACTGTCCTTGATCCTCACTGGGGCACCATTGACGATTGGCGTAGCGCTATCGACCAAATACATGCACGTGGCATGTATCTCATGGCTGATTTTACCGTCGGAACAATGAGTGATTTGATCGGTTTCGAAGGGTATACCCTTCTTTCCACTCCATCTTGATCCACCTCTGATCCTCTCCACTTCAGATTTTTGAACACCAGCACACCTTTCGATCTCAATGAACACAATGCAGTCTGGAAACATCCACAATATATGCCCTGGAATTTTACTGAATACCGTGACTTCACCGTATGTTCCACCTCGGCTCAAAATTATCATCCCTTTAATCATGCCATTTAGTTCATAAATACTCGCAATGATTCATGCGTCCTTCCCAAGTTCTGGCAAGACGATGGTACCGTCGTCACTGTTCAGACCAATGGCTGTTTGGAATCCGACTTTGATCAATATGGCGATATGGAAGCTTTTGGTGTACATCCTGATTGGCAACGTCAGCTGTCTAAGTTTGCCTCCGTGCAGGATCGTCTCCGGGAATGGAAGCCAGAGGTCATGGCCAAGCTCAAGGTTTTCTCTTGTATGGCTATCAAAGCACTCGATGTCGACGCAATCCGTATCGATAAAGCTACTCAAGTCACCGTCGATGCCCTCGCCGCATGGGCTTCCAGTACTAGGGCCTGTGCCGCTGCCCTCGGAAAGAAGAATTTCTTCATCCCCGGTGAAGTCACCGGTGGGGATACCTTCGGATCACTTTATTTGTAAGTCAAGATTCTCTCCCGAGTCATTTTGGGAAATTCATCTGTCCTTCCAGAGGACGTGGACGCACTCCCACACAGCTCCCTCCTGGTTTCCTCGCCGCAGCAAATGTGACAGCCACACAAAATCAATATTTCCTCCGTGACGCTCCCCTCAATGCTCTCGATGCCGTCGCGTTCCATTACTCCATCTATCGTTCCCTCACCCGCTTCCTAGGCATGGACGGAAATCTTCAGGTCGCGTACGACATCGATATCAACTTTGTGTCCGCTTGGAATCAGATTTTCGTCGACAATGACTTTCTGAATCCTTCCACTGGTGTTATTGATCCTAGACACATGTACGGCACTAGCAATTTCGATGTATTCCGCTGGCCAAGTCTGGAATATGGAACACAGCGGAGCGTTTTGGCCACCTTTATCACGACATTGGTTATGCCCGGTATTCCCTTGGTATGCTCGGGACTAATTGTCACCGGACTTTAACTGACGTTGGACGTAGCTTTTCTATGGCGAGGAACAGAATCTATACCTGTATGACACTGGAGCTGCCAATTATCTCTACGGGTCAGTATTTCGTGCCATACCAATAGACCTTTACATTTCTGAATGCTAGAACACTTTCAGGCGTCAAGCTATGACCGCTAACAAGGCCTGGCAACGTCACGGATGTTACACTCTCGGTTCTCTGCAATATTTCAACATGCCTCTTGAAAAGTCTGTCATTGGTTGCAAAGACGACTGGAACTCGCTGGACCATTTCGATCCCACCATGGACACGAGGCGCATGTTCGCTCAATTTAACTATATGCGGACAGTCTATGGCGCCCTCCAGGATGGCTTTAATCTCGTGCAGCGAGGAAATTGGACATATTATATCGAGCGACCCGGTTCGAACCAAACTGCCACCGAAATGGGTCTCTGGTCTATCTCCCGGTCCGCCATACCGAATGCGCAATCACCGTTAGTCGGAATGTTCAACGATCAAATCTGGATGCTCTACACAAACGAAAACACCACCAAGACCTACTCCTACGACTGCAAAGCTTCGCCGCAATGGCTCGCGACTCCCTTCGTGTCTGGTACCGTTGTGAGGAACCTCTTCGCTCCTTACGAGACGTATACGCTGCAGGATTCACTGTCATCGTACAACAATGATAGCAAGGCACCCTATTTCGGTTGTTTGCCCAACCTCACCATCGAGGCGTACGGCTTCAAGGCTCTTGTTCCTGTTGCGCAATGGTTAGCCCCTTTGCCAGCTCTCACTAAATTCACACCAGGTCACGACGCTCGTATCCATGTCGAATCCACCGATACGAACGCCACTACTGTTGACATATCCCTCGAGTTCAACGTTGCGATGAACTGCGACAGCGTTACCAAGAGCATGTCGTTTAACATGTCAGCTTCTGGTAACGGCTCCAATCCATCGGTACAGCAAAACTCGATCAACTGTGGCGCCGTCAACAATCCAGATCCCTCCAGTATATCTGGGTCCTCGACCTCTCAGTGGGCGTGGTCGGGTACGCTGAACAATGTCCCCGATGGGATCCTCACCATTACTTTGGACAGCCCACAGACCAACGATGGGACAAACTCGACTGGGGTATGTTTTATTCTTTTCATTGTTCTCTCGCGCATACCCTGATGACCATTGTTAGACTATCGATCAGCTCTTGCTCAGGAAAGGTTCCCAGGCTAATGTTATGGTTTTCCCTGACAAGGACTATGATGATGGGTCGGCATTTGGCTTCTCGGACGGAAACTACACATTCGCGCACAAGGCCTATGGAGCTGACATGTTCCGTTATTCTTGGAATTTCGGTATGAATTGGACTGACTGGAAGAACTGGGAAGACACCACCACCATTAACGCCAACGTTTTCGACAACTCGGAAAACTTCTGGGCCGGTCAGCATATTATGGTCCAGTGTAAGTCGTGATAGGTTAAAATCAACTTCAGATCGTTGACGAATATCGCAGATTGGAGCCAGGCGTCATTG
Organism: Hygrophorus pudorinus; assembly: GCA_003314045.1. Taxonomy (NCBI): domain Eukaryota; kingdom Fungi; phylum Basidiomycota; class Agaricomycetes; order Agaricales; family Hygrophoraceae; genus Hygrophorus; species Hygrophorus pudorinus. The sequence goes on from QLPF01000315.1 coordinate 64,984, forward strand.
TCAACAGCCGCCGTCGTGCATGCAGATCACGGATATTCTGGACCTCACCGACGAGTGCCACAGTTCTTGGCGCGTGGCCCGTTCAATAGCTGGGGTTTCGATAAAGGAATATCTGCTGAGATGGTTCACAACGAAGATGGCAAGTGGGAGTTGGAGATCATGGCGACGTGGCCCACCTACGTCCAACTCAACGTGTGGGGTTTCGATGACTACTACTATGGTGACACTGATGGAGATGGCGTTTTGGATCGTCTTCCTCCCAACACTGCCGCGCCCAACTACCTGAATATGTCCGCCCCTCCTCACCCACATCTGGCTTGGTCACTTGTTGTCGATGACTCCATGATGACGTGGTCACTGGTGCCCCGCGGTCAGTCATCCGTTGGTGCGATCATGTACGCATTGCTTCTGGCTATACCGTTGGTGACGGGTACTCTCGCTGTCGTTATCTTCATGTGGTCATTCTACGGGATCAAGCACAATCAATTCGGTGTCAAGGCGTCGAAAACTCACAGTAACTACTTCCCCATTCTCGGCGCGCTCGGTGTCGGTGGCCACAAGTCTGCCACCGATCTGAAGGAAACCCCAATATCAGAGAAACTATTTGGGCACAAGCACAATGCCGAAATCATCGGATGGCCGGAAGATAAGAACAAACGTCGCAAGGTACTTATCGCCACCCTGGAGTACGAAATCATCGACTGGAAGGTCAAGGTCAAGATTGGTGGTCTCGGCGTCATGTCTAGTCTCATGGGAAAGGCCATGACCGACGTTGACCTGGTTTGGGTCGTGCCGAAGGTGAAGGACATTGAGTATCCTGCTGGCGAGCCTGCCGAACCCATTGAGGTCATTATCTTTAACGAGCCATACTTGATCGAAGTTGAGACCCATGTTTTGGATAACATCACCTACGTTATTCTCGACAGCCCTGTCTTCCGCGCTCAGACTAAATCTGATCCCTACCCAGCTCGCATGGATGATCTGAGCTCTGCCATCTTTTACTCCACATGGAATCAGGCCATCGCTGCCACGATACGCAGAAACCCCACTGTCGACATCTACCACATCAACGACTATCACGGTGCACTCGCCGGCATCTACCTGTTGCCCAAGGTCATTCCTGCCTGCTTGTCCCTCCACAATGCCGAGTTCCAAGGTCTCTGGCCTCTCCGCACCAAAGAAGAGATGAAGGAGGTTTGCTCAGCGTTTAACATCAGCAAGGAACATTGCACCAAATACGTTCAGTTCGGAAACACATTTAATTTGCTGCACGCGGCCGCCTCCTTCATCAGCGTACACCAGAAGAGTGTGGGTGTTGCCGGTGTGTCAGATAAATACGGAAAACGTAGTTGGGCTCGTTATCCGGCCTTGTGGACCCTTAAGCACGTCGATTCGTTGCCTAACCCCGATCCTAGCGATATCGCGGCTCTGGATGAGAAACCTATTATCGCCTCCGAAGTTCAGATTGATCAAGCAGCTGAAGCAGTGCGTCCGGAACACAAACGCCAAGCACAGGAATGGGCCGGCATCAAGCAGGACCCCAATTCGGATCTCTTCGTATTTGTTGGTCGATGGTCAAAACAGAAAGGTGTAGATCTTATTGCGGACGTCATGCCTTCGCTGTGGGTCACGTTCTTCGTTCGTGCTCTATAAGTACTGATGAATGCTTCTAGGTTGGAGAAACGTCCATCCATTCAGCTCATCACTGTCGGTCCTGTCATCGATCTATACGGTCGCTTCGCCGCTGAGAAACTCGCCCGGCTTATGGAACTCTATCCCGACCGTGTCCATTCAAAACCCGAATTTACTGCCCTCCCGCCTTACTTGTTCAGTGGCGCAGACTTCGCTTTGATCCCATCCCGTGACGAACCTTTCGGTCTTGTTGCTGTCGAATTCGGTAGGAAAGGCGCGCTTGGCGTTGGAAGTCGCCTCGGAGGTCTCGGGTTGATGCCTGGATGGGTATGTCAGACCCAATCCCCCTTATTGTGACCCTGCTGAACAAGTTTGGACAGTGGTACCCTGTGGAGTCCAGTGCAACGACACACATGTTGTCCCAACTTACAAAAACCATTAAAATGGCCCTCAAGTCAACGGAGGAGGAACGTGCTATTCTTCGGGCCCGGTCAGCTGTCCAGCGTTTCCCGGTTGTTGAATGGCGCCAACGGATGGAAGATTTCCATAAGCGCAGCATCAATATCAGCCGTGGTATAGCCGGTGCCAATGCTTGGCGAGAATCTGATTGCGATGGCGGAGGCGTCTTACCAATGCAAGACACTGATGACTGGAACCCTGTAACCCAGGCATATCCTTCGCAACCAGAGTGGGATAATCAGAGCATCGCAGAAAGCCCTCGGTTGAGCCCTGGCCATCCTGGGCAGTGGAGTCAGGAGACACTCACCCCAAGCGGCGACAATTTACTTTCTGTCCCCCCTCGTCTTCTCCCCGATGGACAACGGAGATCAGTAGACAGTTCGAACGAACCCGATTACTTCTTGCATGCTAGAGGCAGCACGACTGACAGTCCGCAAGGTTTTAATGGCTTTCTTGAACGAGCAAACCGCACTATTGCGAAGGACCAGACACATGTACCAGATCCTTTCACGGACCCCGCAGGACCAAACAGACCTTTTGGTGCCCATTCTCGAGTGTCTTCAGTCGAATCAATATCTTCAATTGTCGATGAAAAGTCGAATTCGCCTTTGAACAAGGCCATTGCTTCAGTTAGTCTGTCCTATCTATCGTTGCAGCCACACTGACATTTTGTTGTTTAGTTCACTGATGCTGATGGCGGTGTCGCTTCGGAATTCGTTCAAAAACTCCAAATGCTCAGTGCCGAGAACTCAAAGGGCGAGTTATCCATCGAGCGATACCTGGTCAAGAGCGAGGAGGCGTTCTTTGGTAAAGTTCGCAAGGACAAATTATCCAGTGCAGCTAGTATCAGGTCGTCGCAAAGAGATTCTATGTGGGGTACTCCTTCTCCTTCACTCTACTCGCGGCCGGATTGTATGTGCAGACGTATTTGTGCAATTTCCTCTCACTCAAGGTTACTTTATAGCTCCTCCGAACCACGAATCATTCTCGACTGCGGACTACAATGGGCCCCTCCGCCACGACGCTGGGGAACCTGACGTTGTCGTCATGACGCGACTACAGATCGCCATGTCACGCGAACTGTTTGGATGGCCTCTTTATACAATTGTTATTGGTCTTGGTCAGGTACGTCGCCCGCTCTATCGGAAAGTCCTTACGAATAACCTCCACTCTAGATGTTGAGCGCCACCAGTTTCCAGATCACACTCCTTACTGGTCAAAATTGGCAAACCAACCTCCAGCTCTACGTTCTTGGAGGCGTATTCTTGGCGGCATCTGCTGTGTGGTACACCATGTTTCGTCTAAAACCTTCCGTCTATGTTCTTTCCATACCTTGGTTATTCTTTGGTCTGGCATTTTTCATGATTGGCTTGCCTTCGGTTTCACCCTCTATCGCTCATGCTCACGGCGCGCTTGCGTCCGCATCAACTTGGTCATATGCCGTAGGATCTGCCGCCGCTTTCCTGTTCTTTGGCCTCAATTTTGGAGAGGAAGCGGTATGACACATTTATCTTATTCCTTATCCGTCGTTGATCAACCTTATCCCAGGGTGCTGCAACCGAAGTTTGGACACTCAGAGCCTGCATTGTGCAAGGATCCCAGCAGATTTGGGTGGCAGCTCTATGGTACTGGGGCAATTCGCTGAATGCTGCTAAAAGTAACTACGTCCCTCCTTGGTGGATCGTTCTCGTCCTTTGGCCTCTCGCGTTCATGAGTTTCTTGTTCGCATATCTTATGCTTTACGGCTTGCCAGGTGGGAACTACGTTGCGTTCCGTCCTGGTCCGTCATGCTTATATTTTCACAGAATACTATCGGCAGACACCACCAAAAGTGCCAAACTTCCTGAGGACTCTTTTCCGTCGTAAATTGGTGCTTTGGTTCCTCGCATCTGAAATTTTGCGCGATTATTGGTTGAGCGGTGTGAGTCGAGGTTTGCGTTATCCATCGATTGCTCTGACCATCTTCCACAGCCTTATGGTCGTAACTGGAGTTTCCTTTGGAATGTGCCGATCCCTAAATATCAGATCCTGATCCTCGTCGTCACCTTCTTCATTGGTGTCTGGGCGGCGTTGCTTGTTGTTTTGACTCATTTCAGTAAGACACATACCTGGCTTCTCCCGGTCTTCGCAGTCGGTCTTGGAGCTCCGAGATGGTGTCAGGTGAGTCTCGTTCATTTATGGAATTTTGCATTATTCATGTCGAATCTGTCAGATGCTATGGGGTACATCTTCCCTTGCACTGTATATTCCATGGGCAGGGAGAGGTGGCCCCTATCTCGGTATCTCGTTGTGGCTGTGGCTCGGTGTTCTCGATGCTGTGCAGGGTGTAGGTCTTGGCATGATCCTTCTTCAGGTGATTTATTTCAATCTTGGACCGTCGTGTGAACACAACTAATTTTCGGCCTCAGACGCTTTCACGACTTCACGTTTGCGCAACGCTTGCGTTTTCACAAATTATTGGGTCCATTTGCGTGATGATTGCTCGAGGGACTGCACCAAATAGGATAGGTCCTGGGAGCGTTTTCCCGGACGCCGCCGCATGGGACTTCAAAGAAGGCTTAAAAGGTGAGGATTGTTTAAGTTATGCTTATCCGTTCTTCAACGTATTTCTTGGAAAATAGGCAGTCCGATGGCTATGCCCCTGTTCTGGTGTGCCCTGATCTCGCAACTGATCATCGTTATTGGATACTTCTGGTTCTACCGCAAAGAACAGCTTTGTAAGTGGGATCACTGTCGTTGGGAAAATGAGCTGACATGTCCTTTCTAGCGCGTCCATGATACCATCGTCTTGCTTCGCATGTTTGGACTCAAGACTCCTCAAAATTTACGTGATCGCATTTTAAATCCTACTCTTGGGCTTGACAGACTGGACTTTTGTTTAATACGTATACATATATGGACGCTGTATCTGCGCCAACTATAGGTTGGTTATACACACACTCACTCTATTTCTCGATACCGCGATGCCTTTTAATGACTCGCCGTGTGATCGAATTATACATATTTTGCGTAACAGAAAGGGCTTCATATATTTCTTACAACGACTAGATTAACGAAATAGAATGCATTTAAGTGGCACTACAATAACAATATTATTACAAACATCATGATACATTTTACTTTGAACCAGCCGAGAATTCTGGTAAAGGATCAAGGGATTACATCGACAAAGACTGCACCACGAGTTAATATGCACTCACTAGTTACACTCTTCGTTCCCTCAGAAATTGCATGCTTGGCAAGCTCACCGGGAAGGATGAGTCGCACACTGGTTTGAATTTCTCGTGACGAAATGGTAGACTTTTTTGAGTACGCAGCCAATTCTACGCGCATCACAGGACATGTCAAGATGACCGTAGTAAATCACAAAGCCACAGCACTCACTCGATGCCTCAGATGCAATGCGCTCGAAGATATCATTGACAAATGAATTCAAGATGGCCATCGCCTTGTTTGAGATACCAGTATCAGGGTGGACCTGTTTCAATACTGTGACAGGGTCAACGTCTGGGATAACTGTTGAGAAGAGTAAGGTGCATACCTTTGTAGATGTATGAGCTGTATGTCTCCTTGCGAGCCTTGCGACGTTTCTTCTTCTCCCCATCAGCGGGTGGGGCAGCCTTGGTCTTGCTCGCTGTCTTTTTGGCAGCCTTTGCGCCTTCACTCTTGGCGGGTGCTTTAGATGCTGTGGATGCGGGTGCTTTGCCAGCCGTAGATGCAGGCTTGTGCGGCCTATGAGAAACGCATGTGGTGGAACTGCCAGAATTACTTACTTTGGCCATTTAGATGGGAGTATTTGCGACTAGAATTCCAATGAATTAGTAGCCCATAGGTATATATGTTCATGAACATACAAGTCAAGGAAAGATGGTGATGGTTGAGGAAAAGACGAGTTATGGTGACGGGTGCGATGGAGGTGCTTTATGAGAAAGCTGAGCTGTCGGAGCTAGAAAGTATAGTCACGTGTAATACAACAAACGCGTCGCGCTTGTCACACGTCACTGTCACGCGTAGTATTTACATGTCACCGTGGTTCGGCGTCCTCTTCGCCACGATAACCCATGTCTTGTAGGGGTATTCAAATATCCCATGACTCTCATCCATCCACACTTTATCCTGTCCCTTGATCACAATGTCCTTCACATCCTCCCGGACCTTGGCCTTTTCATCTTCCGGGAGAACAGCGATGTAGCTTTTGCTGCATGCCCGGTCGATAACGCCTTGTAAGGTCCCAGGAAGTATGTAAGACCATACTTGCTCCTCAGGTGCCTGGAATAGTTCCTTGTAAGCGGGGGTATCAAAGGTTTGGCGCCAAAGGTTGAGTCGGAACTGAGGGGTCCCTCTCTCGTGAATTTCAACACGTTCGCGTATCTGAGCTACCCATCCTGCACGTTCTCTAAAGTTTGAAGGTCGATTTTTATAACTGACCTGAGAGTACATCTATAAACGCACCTGTCTTCCAAATTCCAAATGTAAACTACCACCCCAGTTGACTTGAGAATACGAGCGAATTCAACCGACGCGCTCTCGTAGTTGGGACACCAGTGATATGCCTATCAATCCGTAATGGTTCCACTTGATTTCGCAACGAATCAGCGATAAGAGTCAAGTACGCACTTGGGCTATCACCACAAGGTCTGCCCAGCCGGTTTCAACACCCGTGCTATCGAAGGTCCCTTCGGAAACTGACACGCGGTCATCTTTGACGGTCCTAGAGAATACTTCGCGCATTCCGTCACTCGGCTCAATGGCCCTCCATATTTTCACAGATGAAGACCAGTCGGGATGAGCCAAGAGCGTACGGGTGAAAATACCCGTTCCGGATCCGATCCTATAACGGATGGTGGTTAGATACATCAAGTGATAGAAATTGTAGCCCACTCGACGACGTTCAGCGGCGAAGACGACTTGACAGCATGCCATATGTGAGCAAGCGCGAAGGATTGATAAGAAGGGCGTGCACTGGATACCCAGACGAAGTCAAGTGTGGTGCATGAGAAATGGGACAACACCCTACCGATCGTAGAGCTCATTTGTTCCGGCACCGAATCCTGTCTTGGCTACAGAATGTACAGACATCATTCTTGGTGAATACGAACTCGAAACCAGGAAATGGGGTCGAGCTTGAAGCTTGAGAAATTTCAAGAAATTTCAAGTTATGGCGGGCCATCCGAGTCCCAGTCCGAGTTCGCCGCATTGTCCATAGTTTGTGACCGTTTGTCCAGACGATCCATCACCGAGTACCCGTAGGTCCGCAACAGGCCACTGAGCCTTCACAACGGAACATGGCGTTGAAACGGGAGCTCATAATCACTTCGGACAAACAGTCAGTCACGGTCAACTTTTCAGAAACTACCTTGTCGGTCAAGAATAACGGTCAGTACGTATCCTATACGCCGGATCGCAGTATGGTTTTTATGTCGCGGATGATGTTCAGAAAAGAAGAAACGCGAGGTCGTTCTCCAACAAGTTATAGCGGCCAACTTAAGGGAAGATACTGTTGAGGTGTATTTTCTTCTCAGAAACAAGGATAAAAAGCTGTCTCTCGTGAAGATCGAGGGCAAAGTCAAGGATGGCGACCAGACTGCGGCAGGAGAATGGGTTGAGGCATTGATGGACGCCGCGTATAAAGGTACACCATTTCTTGTCTTTTCTGCAGATTGGATTAGTTTCCCAATCCTCTCTTGTAGGTATTGATCGGTATAGAAGGCTGAAAGTGCTCGTGAACCCTCATGGAGGAAAGGCGCGTTTTCTCTAGCTCCCCCCACATACGCGTCTGAGCTGTGATTTTTTAGGGCAAAGCACATTCTGCATTGAACAAGACTGTCGAACCCATTTTCCGCGCAGCCGGATGCGTGCTGGACATCGTTTGTTCGTCCCGCTCCTCCCAGATCATCTGACGTGCCCTATTAACACAGTTTCCACCAGCCACAACACATAAGGGACATGCTTTCGATATTGCCAAAGACCTGAACCCCGATGACTACGACGCTGTAGTTACTTTATCCGGAGATGGTCTCGTCCACGAAGTTCTCAATGGATTTGCTCACCACAAGGACACCGCAAAAGTTTTTAATATACCTGTCGCTCCCGTACCTACTGGATCAGGCAACGGCCTGTCTTTGAATCTCTTAGGCCTCGAGGTCAACACTCAGCATATATCCCCAGATATTGTAGGCTAAACAGTGGCACAGGATGGCTTCGACGTCGCTGCCGCTGCATTGAACGTGATAAAAGGCTAGGCAGATAACCAATCTGTTCGACGACATGACTCATATTTTCTGCAGGAAGCGCCATGAAAATTGATCTTTTCTCCATCACCCAAAAAGGTAAACGGACGGTATCTTTCATGTCCCAGGCCTTGGGCCTCATGGCAGAACTTGACCTCGGCACGGAAAACTTGCGCTGGATGGGCGACACTCGTTTTATAGTCGGTTTTCTCCGGGGAGGTGCAGAACGATTCTACCATCACCTAACTGCCAGTTTTGGCTGACTTTTGTTCATGTCCTTCAGTGGTAGCATTCAAACCATGCCCCGTCACCCTGTCTATCAAGGTGGCAGAGCAAGATAAATACGCCATGGCTGAAGCTATCCGGTCTCAACGCATGACTAGGCAATCTGATTCGACCCCGGAAGAACGTACTGGCTTGTCCATACCCCCTTTGAATTACTCGCCCAATGACGAAGAGGGATGGATTACTTTTGATAAGCCAATTCTTTTTATGTATGGAGGGAAAGGACCCTATGTTGGCCGGTAAATCATCTAGCATAATCTTCAATCCCTTTAAAGTCACCCATTCTGCCCGCACCATCAGTGACTTTATGGCTTTCCCGGTTTCCCTGCCAGACGACGGCTTGATTGATATTCTGGTGCAAGAAGCAGTGAGTTCATTTGGAAATCAAAATTCTCTGGCATACTTATAGATCTCTAGTCTACGCGTGGTGACATCCTCGGAAGTATGGATGGAGCCGCCAAGGGTGCAAGCTTTTGGAATGACTCGGTAAACTTTTCCTGCCTTGCATAGTTGTGCACACGCTAAACCGCACTTATACAGCAACATTACTTCAAAGCGCACGCGTACCGTATGAAGCCGACTTCGACCAAGGGATTGTGTGCTGTGGATGGCGAGATTTATCCCTTCGAGGAATATCAGGTCGAGGTTCACCGGAGATTGGGCACCGTTTTGAGTTGTCATGGTCATTATGTTGTTGATTTTGAAGCACGGTCGAAGCTGAAACCGAGGAAAGGCTGACGACTGGCACTGGCGATTCAAGTTGTCGGCATGTCATGGTCGCATCATGATGGTCGCATCATGATGGTTCTCTCGTGGAACGTGAATATATTTTTTCCGTATACCGTTGTGTCCTCTTCATCACGGACATGATCATGTGACTAAATTTCGGCAATTTCCGACCTAAGCTTGCGCGTACTCTGAAATTCCTACCACTACATTCATGGACCATTTCCCTACAAACTGGGGCCGTCCCGTATGCATATCTGTTTTTATTCATATGTCCACACTAATTTCATTTTTCAACAGCGAAATGACGCATACGACGCGTATGGCACATATCCCATAACTCAGCGTGGCCCAACGGATGCGTTCTCCGCAGGTGTCCAGCATACTCAGTGAGTGTCTCAACATCATCACACTTTACTTTCCTCTGATATGAGCTAGGCAACCAATAGTGACTGGGACGAGTGTGTTGGGCATAAAGTACAAGGATGGGATCATGATGGCAGCAGACAATCTTGGTAAGTAGAATTCAACTCATCAGGAGCTCAACACACATTCTGAAATTATTAACAAGCATCCTATGGTTCGCTTGCACGTTTCAAGGATATTCAACGTCTCCACCCAGTAGGCAACCACACCGTCATAGGGGCGGGCGGAGACATGTCCGATTTCCAGTATATCCAATCGATGCTGGACGAACTCATGATAGAAGAATTCGCTATCCAAGACGGTCATGCTCTTGGCCCTGCTGAAATTCATGAGTATCTTTCTCAGGTCATGTACGCTCGTCGGTCGAAGATGAATCCATTGTGGAACTCGCTTATTGTGGGAGGCTTCAAGGATGGAAAAAGGTGCGAGATGTTCCCTGTCGTTCGTTCGTGTATGGTTGGTTGTTGAATGCATCTTCAAACAGTTTCCTCGCTTATGTCGACCTGCTTGGCACCACGTACTCCGCGTCCACGCTTGCGACGGGGTACGGCTCGTATATCGCCCAACCTCTGCTGCGCAAGGCTGTAGAACGACGGGAAGATATCCTGACGGAGGAAGAGGCACGCAAGATTCTCGAAGAAAGTATGCGAGTGCTGTATTACAGAGATGCACGGAGCATCAACAAAGTGAGCTCCCTTTTATTCCCTAATGCATGGCTGACAACAAATGCTCCCACAAGTTCCAAATTGCTACCATTACTGCACAGGGCACTTCGATCTCTGAGTCCTGTCAACTCGACACTTCTTGGTCGTTCGCGGAGGGCATTAGAGGATATGGAGCACAGACACAGTAGTGGACGTTAATGTATTGAATAATACTCAGTTGAACGTATCTGCAGATCATGAAGCCAGTTGTACAAACGAAGGGTAGATACAGTATTGGTGTACGGTCTAGGGTAGACTTATAACTTGGCGAAGCGCGAACTCTCCACTGGCTCCTTTTTGGCCCGTTCACGCAATTCCTTGCGCAGGATCTTTCCCGATGCGCTGTGAGGTTGCCCACAGGAGTCAATGGCGTATCATAGTAACTGAGGGTTTTTGAATTTACCTCTTTGGAATGGCATCTAGGATGATAACACCTGAGACATGGTCAGCATAGAGAGAGGGGGGGGGGCAGGCAGGCACAAACCTCCCCTCAGAAGCTTATGCTTCGCCACTTTACTTTCCATCCATTTTTGCACATCCTTGCACCAGGCTGACTTCTCCGTGGTCGTCTTCAACGATACCGATGGCACGACATATGCCCTAAAGTATGCGTCAGATGGAATAAGACATGTATATTGGTAAACTGACCTCGGCAGCTCTGTCGCTTCGGCTACGGATTCGACACCGATGACAGCAGCATCAGCGATTTCGGGATGGTTTAATAAAATAGCTTCGAGTTCGGCAGGTGGTACTGTACAGAATGGTCAGCTAAATTGTGTACGGCATCTCCTTTACGGCACGTACCTTGAAAACCCTACAACACGGTGAAGTTCAGCATGAGACTTTCGGTGAAAAATCTGGAAAAAGACCTTATACTTGATGAGCTCCTTCTTCCGGTCAACAATATAATAGTAACCGTCGGCGTCCCGGGTTGCCACATCTCCAGTTTTGAACCAGCGGTCCGTTGTAATAGCATTGTGCGTCGCCTCCGTGTTGTTTAGATATCCCTAAAATGACAGCTCCAGCCGAAGAGTTGAGTCGAGTGAGCAAAACCCCACTAACTTTCATGACACTGGGGCCTCTAAGCCACAATTCCCCTGGTTCACCTTCCTCCACATCCGTAACGGGTCCTTCTGCACCGTCATCAGGTTCCATCACCAGTCGTGCCTCCATGTTTGGGAGTAGCAGCCCTACACTTCCGACCTTGTCAATGTGGTTCTTGGGTGGAAGGGCGATGGCGACAGGGGAAGTTTCGGTGAGGCCATATCCTGGCTGCAAGTAAGTTTATACACGGTGGCTTACCACTCAGATTGTCTAACCTTGTCCAACGATTACATTGGCCCCTACTGACTGAAGTTTTTCACGCGCGGCCGATGCCAGGTGAGAACCCAGGGGAGCTGCTCCAGAGTAAAGCATAACCAGTGACTTGAGGTTGTACTTATTGGTTGCTGAGAAGACGGGGTATCGTGAGCTTAAGCCATACCAAGCGGAAATAGACTGACCGGGGTGATGGACAAGCGCAAGCAGCACGGGAGGTACTACACTTACAGATGTGACGCGGTATCTCTCGATACTTTCACAAAAATGCTCTGGGTCGAATTTGTTCATGACGACGGTTGGCACGCCACAGTAGAGGCCGTCGAGCAGGACTCGGGTCACGCCTTGGCAATCAGTTAGTGATCCTGTTAGAACATATACGAACGTAACTTACCAAAGATATGATAGAAAGGAAGCAGCCCGATTATAACATCTTGTTGATGTACGATAAATGGATAAATGGAATCAGTCATCTGTATGCAGGAGGTGATGTTGAAGTGCGAGGTCTGAGCGATACAATATTCGCTTCAGTGACGCTGAATAAACAATTCGAATGATTTGCACCTCAACACCTTTAGGGAGAGAGGTCGTCCCAGATGAGTAACAACGTACAGCTGTCTGGTGTGAATCGGGTCCATCGAACCTTTCTTCATGTTCAAGTGCACGCTTTCCAACTAGATCGTCCATAGTGATGAACCCAGTGGGCACATTGCCTGTAAAACCGACCGTCGCCAGGACAATCCTCTTTTTAGCATTATCAGGGTTGACGTTGATCTGCTTGAACATGTCGAGAACGGTCTGGAGCAAATCCGGGTGAGTGAGTATGAGATCCGCTCTGCTGTCCTTCCACTGATGTGCGAGCTCGGGTGCGGTGTAGGCATTGTTGGAGAGAGTGCATATGAAGCCAGCTGCAATGCTGCCAAAGAACATGACAGGCCATGCAATGGAGTTTGGGCTGTGAATGAGGATGGTGTTGCCCTTTATGAGCTGTACCCCGCCAAGGGTGGTTAAGTAGTTCGTCAGGCCCCATGCGAGGGACAACGAGAGGTGCTTCGTCTCAGCGCGAGTGATAGCGCGACCTGATTGTGAGTCAATGAAGGCCTTGTCGTTGCCAGCAGATGGAAAGCCTGAGAAGGAGAAGGAGAAAAGTGATTTTTGGACGAGTTCGACGGACGGGTATGGCGAGGTGTACGTTTTCTGAGACATGGTGTGAGCTTGAAATATATTGTGACCGAAGACCGACACAGCTTACCATGTCATCGTCGTGCGAGATCTTGCTCACTGCACTAAAAGACTGTCTGCTCCACTCAGACTGCGTCGTCAAGCAAGGACTACTCCCTTCGCAATGTCTCAAAGACCACCCAGATCAACTGCCGGAACCATGTCAGGCGCTGCGCAAGGCGACGTTTGACTGCAAGAGGGGAATGGTGAATTTCTCTATATTTGCTTACTTTTTGCATCCCGTTGATATCGCTTACAGCTGGACATGAGAAAACGGTTCAGAGGGAACAACGTTAACACGCCCTAAGTGTATCTGTAATCGTACTGTATCTACCGGTCATTGAGACACTACGGGTCTCACTGGTGTCGGAGTTTCAATAGTAACTGGTATAAGGTAGACATTTCAGACTATCTGCGTCTTCAGCGCTTCAGATCTTCAGAGCTTCAGATTTTGGAATGATGCGGTATGAGCCAAACTTCATTTTTGGCGTCTCAATGACCGGTAGATGTGAACTGTATTGTTTCATCGGGACAAGTCGGTGAAAGTCGGAGATTGAAGGAACTTTAATTTGCGTTCGGAGCGCCGGGTGTTTGGGTGGGCTCTGTTTTCTACCAAATTACCACTTTCTCGACAACGACCACGATGTTGACCTCTCGTGGTGTCACCCGTCTCTCCAGGAGAGCGGTCAATGCTGCGAAGAAGACTAATCTCTTCTTTTCAACGGCTTCATTAATCTCTAGGGCTTCTATGCCATCTCCTGCTCACCACCAGCGCGCTCATCTTCCTCACCCTTCGGCTTCTCAATTTGGTTCGTTGAATTTATATCTTTTTTCACTTTCGATTATAATAACACGCATACCCTCAACAGCTCGCTCTTATGCGACGGAAGCAAAAGGCGCCGTTGGCTCAGTGAAAACTGTCATTGGTGCCGTCGTTGACGTGCAATTCGATACGGAAAACCTTCCTCCTATCCTTAACGCCCTTGAGGTCCAGGACTTCCATGGTGGTCGCCTCGTTCTGGAGGTTGCATCGCATTTGGGTGAGAACTCCGTTCGCACCATTGCCATGGACGGTACAGAGGGTCTTGTTCGTGGACAAAAGGTCATTGATACTGGCACTCCCATTCTTGTCCCTGTCGGCACTGGCACCCTCGGCCGCATCATGAACGTCATTGGGGAACCCATTGACGAACGTGGCCCTATCAAGGGTGTCAAGCTCAGTCCTATACACGCTGATCCCCCGCCGTTTGTTGACCAATCGACAACCGCTGAGGTTCTCGAGACAGGTATCAAAGTAGTCGACCTCCTTGCTCCGTACGCTCGTGGCGGAAAAATTGGTTTGTTCGGAGGTGCCGGTGTAGGCAAGACCGTGTTGATTCAGGAACTTATCAACAACGTCGCCAAAGCTCATGGTGGTTTCTCCATCTTCTGCGGTACATCACTTATGTTCTTCACTTGCGCAATATCGTGCTGAAGAAACTGCACAGGTGTCGGTGAGCGTACTCGCGAGGGTAACGATCTCTACCACGAAATGATCGAAACTGGTGTCATCAACCTCGAGGGTGACTCCAAGGTCGCTCTCGTCTTCGGTCAAATGAATGAGCCCCCTGGTGCTCGTGCCCGCGTGGCTCTTACTGGTCTAACTATTGCCGAATACTTCCGTGACGAGGAAGGTCAGGACGTGTTACTCTTCATCGACAACATTTTCCGTTTCACCCAGGCCGGTTCGGAGGTGTCTGCTTTGCTTGGTCGTATCCCATCTGCCGTCGGTTACCAACCCACATTGTCAACTGACATGGGTCAAATGTAAGCTTTATTATTTCTCTTTGACGTAGAACAACCTCTCTTACTACAATATATGCAGGCAAGAGCGTATCACCACCACTAAAAAGGGTTCCATCACCTCCGTACAGGCTGTCTACGTTCCCGCTGATGATTTGACGGATCCCGCCCCTGCCACAACTTTCGCACATTTGGACGCTACCACTGTGTTGTCTCGTGGTATCGCTGAACTGGGTATCTATCCCGCCGTCGATCCTTTAGACTCCAAATCGCGTATGTTGGACCCCCGTATCGTTAGTGTGTTTTTACCATTTACTCCACACTGGTTACTGACGGCGAGTTCAGGTCGGCCAGGAGCACTACGATGTTGCCACTGCGGTTCAGAAGATTCTCCAGGATTACAAGTCGCTGCAGGATATCATTGCTATCTTGGGAATGGACGAGTTATCCGAGGAGGACAAACTGACTGTAAGCATTCGTAGTGGCTTCCTCTGCTTGATTTCGTCTCATATCATACTTAGGTCGAGCGCGCTCGTAAAATCCAGCGTTTCATGTCACAACCTTTCCAGGTTGCCCAGGTCTTCACTGGCTACGAGGGCAAGCTTGTATCCCTCAAAGATACTGTCCGATCCTTCAAGGAGATTTTGTCTGGCGCACATGACTCCCTACCCGAGTCCGCCTTCTTCATGGTACGACATTCACGACCATTTCTGTGCGACGCTGACAATCGGTGTGTTATGTAGGCTGGCACCATTGAGGATGTCAAACTGAAGGCAGAACAGCTTGCCAAAGACATGGGCAACTAGGCAGACATCTAGAGAAAGTTGGCGTAGTAGTCATAAAATTTATCATTTCTGACATGTCAATCGTTTCGAATTTCGAGAATCTCGCCCATTGTCCCTGCTGATGCTGACCATTGTCCGTTTACAAAGACAATGGGAGTTCCCATCAAGATTGTCGCTTAGCGTCGTCAACGACCTCATCAAGACGGTAGTGCTTGTTGCAAACAACAAAAAGAAAGCCTACTTGTAACGGTTAGTGAAATAGTATGTGCGACTGACTGGCCTGTAATTAATAGATTCCTTACACCGGGTTTTGGCATCCGGAAACCACTCGCTTGGTGGTTGCCTTTTGTTCCCTTTTAACGGTTAAAGCGTACTTCCATGGCGTTTCGTTATATAACCTGCACTGCGGTCAGTGTTATAATATCCACCCACATTCGCGCCATTTTTTTTCTAATAGCCATCTAGCTTGGTGGTCATGTCCGTTTCGTTAGATATTGTTCCCTTGTCCGACTCTTTGAACATGTATGGAAGTGCGGACCCATCGTGAGCACATCCGAGTCTTCGCGATGCATATTATTTCTTTCTAATGTCAATCCGATAGTTCAGCATATTCACTTTCCGGCCATGTATCCATCTCTCTCACATCACCAATTTCAATATTTGACCGTCGTCGTGCTGCTAACTTCCTTCTGCAATCCCTCGAAATTACATTTGAAGGCCAGTCTGAGCTCATCACTCCCAAGACGGGTTATATTCCCGTTCGTCTCTGCTCCATCTCTCGTGAACTCGCCCCCAGCGAGCCGGTAGAAATAAGCAACCGTGGCCTCGAGGATTCGGACAGGCCCTGCACATGGAACGCTGTCTTTAACATCCCAATACCTGGTTGGTTGCCAGAAACTTGCCACTTTGGTTATCACGAAGGTGTGGGCACAGTATACACCTTGTTCGCCACAGCCAAGTTCATAAATCTTGACGGTCAGAGCAGCAGTGGATGTTCTTTTGCAACCCTGTGCTCTTCCTTCCGCTCCAAAATGAAATACGTCCACGGGCAGAAGAATGTCATAGTGACCCGTTTCATTAACCCTCCAGCAGTTCCTTTCTCGTCAAAATCTTTGTTCCCTACTATGACTTATGGCGTCGATGCCCGACCAGTAGGAGATCTGGAAACATTCGATTCGATTCACATACCAGCGGATGTTTTGTCCAAGATCCAGGTTCTGGTTTCGGTGCCCGAATTCGTCTCAATGGACGAGGAATCGTTACCCTTCACGATCCGCCTTCATTCGAGGGATCTTGATAGTGCACAGTGCAAAAGGTTGCAGGTGACTGAATTTTCAATCAAACTGTCTCAAATGGAGAAATACATGTCGGTCTCGATTTTCCTCCATGATCCGTCCCGCTAAACTTCTTCGTCCAGACTTTCTCCTTCGCCTGAGTACAGAGCACGATATCCCCTTCCATCCTCGTCATCCCAGCCTCCCAACAAGCCCCTCCTGGGGCCTAGTTCCATCAGCACCGTCTACGATATGGGACTATACTTTCCCACCGTGAGCCAGACCAAATCCAACTCTCGCCAATTTTCTATCCTCCCAACTAGCGAATCAGGGATTTATGTTCTCTCCGGAGATACCTACATCTTCGCTCCTGATGACTCCGCCACGCCACCAACATGGTTTACTATGGAAACGAGTGTTCCATTTGTCCACAAGCAGGTGCCGAAAGAGCGTCAGTGGGCCGGGGAGCCCAGGCTGAGACCGTCCTCCGTCAGCCCGCTCTTTGAAGTTCGCCACGAAATGCGCATTTCCCTTATGTGCTCGTATGATGTGCCGGGTTGTGAGCAGAAGGCTGTGGAACGTCTGCACTTTTTGCTTCCTCTACGTTTCGTCCGGGTGACCCCGGACCTTCAGTCTTCAACAACGCATGTCTCTTCAATCCCCCCTCTTACCAACGACATGTTCACCACGAAACCGCCGTCCGGACTGAGTCTTCCTGCGTATTCCCAGTTATTTGACTATAATGGGGATCGCAAGATTGATTATTCAGTGCAACTGCCACCCTATTCGCCCTCTTTGCCTGCGACGTCCTCGTCCTCGTCCTCGTCCTCTTTGTCACTGGAGCTTGAAACCAGGAGTTTCAAGACCAAGATGCTCAATTCGGATGAGACAGATTATCTTTAAATCTTTGCATTTACGTTCGTTCACTCATTATTTTGTTACCGAGCAATGCTATAATTTCATTCGTTATAAAATGTATCAAATAACTACCTAGACAATACAGCAATAAATTCTACCCTGGACACTATAAGAGAGGATGTATCTCCAAGATTTTCCAGCCCTCAACAGGACCGTCGCATTCCATGATCCACACTTCCCTCCCGTCAAACCCCTCAATCCAAGCATCATCCTCTGCTCCAAACCTCAACTTCACGCTTCCTTCCGCCCTCGTTATCCTCCCGTTCTTCTCTAAACGCTCCACAAACGCCTCCCTCAGGAGTGCGTCAGCATCATCCACATAACTCACCGATACGTGCGGGAAATGCGGGGTCTTGGGTTCCAAGGCTAGGACGCTGTGGATGTGGGCGTGAAGCGTTGTGAGAGCCAAGGTAGGATGGACGGTGAGGAAAACAGAGGTGAAGTACTTGGACCCTATTTCGAGGGATTTAAAACGGACTGGGAGGGGGCCTTCAGTTGGCGGGAGGGCGGCGCGGAGTGTTGAAAGGGCGGACGACGTGGTGGGGATTGTAGTGAGGGTTATGTGTGGTTGGAAGGCAATGAATGAGGATGGGGCGCTGTCTGATGGGTGGTCCGACATGATTTGTTGTAAATGCAGACTGTCCGCATTCGAAGGTACGAGCCATAACGAAGTACCTAGGAAAAATCAGTAGCTGATGGCAAACGGGGGGAATCGGTCGTACCCATGGAGTGAATTTATTGTGGCTGGTACAAATACACATACAATTACAAGATCCTACTATGACTATCCACACCCCTCTCCTGCCGCATCTTCAAACTAACCCAACTCTCAGACTCTCCAGAATTACTCTCCACATCACCCCCAGCCTCGGAACCAGTGTCATTGTCGTCTGCATGGGTTGCCTGTTGATCAGGGCCTAGGGGTGCGACGGACGCCTCCGGTGTGGGAGGTAGCGGTGGGATGGGGAGGAGCGCGTTCCGGATCGACACGAGGAAGTGTGGGACATTGAGCAGCGTGTCTAGAATGAAGGAAGGGAGATGGGAAGCCAATCTGTATGTAGTTGCTAGCGAGGATAAAACATCAAACTGGATAAGTTACGACAAACCGACTCACCTCCTGCTCCAACGGAAAACCGTCCCCCTCGTATCCAGTTCCTCATTCTTCCCAAACCCAGTTGAATGCCAAAAATTGACGGCCCATATCGTCCACCACTGACAACCCCAACAATCGTATCCACAAACACGCTGACTTCTGTTGGTTTTCGCCCAATACCAAATTGAAATCTGTCGTTGAAGATGGACGACAACGCACGCCAAGAATATCCAAGTGGCAGAGAGGGGGTTTCGCGTGAGATAGATGCGAATGCCGGACCGTAAGTCAGTTTTTCCGATGCAGTCCAGTCCTCCATTGCCTTGTAGACGTCATGCGGGGGAAGTGAGTGAGGTTGGCCAGCATTGACAGCGCCAACGTCTACGACGACTACCTTGATATTCTTCATAGACTCGGACCTGTCCGTGATGGCAGCAGCATTAATTTCTCTCCGCATAACCTCGACTCCACGTAGGGTTGCCGCAGCGCTCATTGCTTGTACAGAGGCAAAGGGTAAACCGACTCGGGCATCGGTGGCTGGTAGACAGATGACAATTGTTTTATTGCCGTTATAGTTGTCGCGAGACCTTGCTGGAGTAGTTCTTAGCAGAGGCAGAAGGGCTTGGAGGACCTGGAGGGGTGTGATGTGTGTTGCATTGAGATACGGGAGGTAAGCGTTACGGAGGGATATGTGTTCGAGGGGCGCAGGGACTATGGCAGTTGGTAGGGTGAGAAGCGAGATGACTGAATGGACGTAGGGATAGGTGGATGGAGATGCGTGTGGATCGCCTGGGGCTGTGATTGGGAAGCGGCGTGAAAGAGTTGATGCGATGGAGCGGAGGAAGATTGGGATTGTACCCGGCTATGTATGATATTGAGCACGAGTTTATTATCATGAGGAATTGTACACACTTGGTTCGGATCGAGGACTAGTGCCCGCACATAACCGTGACATTCGTGTTCAATAGCGTCAACGGCTTCAGGGGTGGAGACACTTGTGATTACGATGTACCCTTTCTTTTCAAAATCAGCGATGAGGGGGAACCCGAAGGGCATATCTCCACCGAGAATGACTGCCGCTGGAGATCAGCATCGGAAGTGTGGCTGCTCGTTCTTAGACTGACCAACAACCTGCCTCCTTTCCTTCGACGCTGTGTTGATAACTTTCCTTACTCTGGATTCTCTCATGCGATAAATGCCATAGCCAGCTAGAAGGCCAACCCCGACGACTATTCCCGATGTAGTCCAAGGATGGGCACCGACCCAATCTGTGGACTTTTCCATCCACGATTTTGGCACTACGGGTGGGGGTGGGGGCGGAACCTCGAAGACGCCCAGGGTGGGTATCTCGGGAAAGGAAGTGGGGAGACCGGGTGGACCGTAGCGAGAGACGTCGATCCATAGACGATGAACCGCTTCTCTGAGGTTGGGCAAGTCGGGTGTGGCAGAGTAGAAGGAGGAATAAAATAAATCTTCGACGGATTGCAGATAATCTTCAATTTCTTCAATGGTCGGGACCATAACAGCGGTGGCGGGTGATGCACGGTGATGCGTGACACTTTACTGAGTCGCCACTCCTTGTATCGTATGTATCTCCCCTTCATCACAAGGCGCTATAGCCAAGTGGTTACGGCGACAGATTAGAAATCTGTTCCCCATTGGGGTCGTATGTTCGAATCATGCTAGCGTCGTTCTTTTTATTGAATTTTAGCAAGCAAGCAAGCGCTATCACTCAGGCGGTCAAGTGTCAAGAAAATGTTGTCCGTACAGTACAATACACGCCGAGTCCGCTTTTTTTGCCAGTCACAAAGCTCTATGATTAAATACGAGCCCAAATGCCATAGCCAATCTACAGACGAGCCTCAGCTGACTCTACAGACTTGGTACTCGGAATCAGGTCAATGACAGCGTCACCACTGAAATGGGGGAGACCCGCAACAAACGCATCCCACGCGGTCTCCGAGACGATCGGAGCTTGGCAGTATGGCCCCACTTCTGTATCCGCAATGTACTTTTCCAGGTTGGGAAGCGCAGCCGTGGCCGCACGATCCTCCAACTCTGCTTGTGCTCGACGTCCAAGTCCGGCGTGCTCGACATACCAACTCGAGTCCAATTTCACGACGGCGGCTTCATAAAGGGCGACGAGTTCCGGGGCAATCTTTGCCTTGACAGCAGCTTCGTACGCCATACGATGGCCGATGGCCTCGACCAAAGGCTGGCATAAGGGCAGAATCAGCCGGTTAAAGGCTTCGCTACGATGGCCTGACCCGAAACCTGCGATAACCGTGCGGCATTCCTCGAACAACCCAGCTTCGTGACGGGCGAGCAAGGTGTCGGGAAGTTCTGGTGCCGGCATGGCATAACGACCAATGAGAAGTTCTGTAGCTAGCCCTGGAAGAGACTTTAAAGGCGTGTAGAGGCCAACAACAATGAGAACACGTACGAATAGAGAGCGCCAAAATGTCTCCCTCAGCAATGGCAGCACCGCGTATTTCACTCTGAAAACAGAATGAAAACATGTCGATAAAATAACCAGTGAACTTACTTGGGACAGGATCATGGTATTGTGTTTGAAAAGACCTTGTGCACCGCATCTTTCAGTGAGAGCAAAGAGAGTGCTCTGTGTGTGCTGCAACATGACGGCTTTCAGCGTTGCGGCCAAGCCGTGACGCACACGATGATCCAAGTCTGGATCAACGAAACGCTGGTAAATATCGTGGTAATAGGCTTCCAGAACATAAGCTTGAGCGGCACAGTGCAGGATGGGCAACTGCTGCGTGCGGAATCCGATAATAGGCATGGGTGTTCCATCGGCACCGGTGACATGGCGACGCATACTGTATTTCCCAGTAATGTAGACCCCCTCCTTCAAGCCAGTGACGCAGAGAGCAGAGAGGGCCAATGACCCGACGCCGACACGCCAGATGACTGAAAGGAAGTTCTGCCTCATGTCTTTGGGCTTGTCCATCTTACCGAGCAGAGCGGTCGCAGATAGGCGGACATGGTCGAAGTAAGTCAGGGCATGATCGACAGGCGCGGCTCCTGCACGCTTGGGCAGGGTCCTGATAGGAATGGTGTAAGATGCGCCACAACTAAACAAGCTAGACGGGTACGCACTTGGCAGAGACGCCTCTACACATCTGCTTACCGTCACCGAGGGCGACAACAAAGGGTCGGACTCCGCGGTCATCACCGTCAACCATAAGCCGGGCAATAACCAAAGCTACACGAGGCATGCCTCCATAGGGCGCGGTAGGAGGCATCCACCTAGAAAATGATTATTATACGCGCCTATATGATATTGGCGACGTCTTACTTGGCAGCATTAGGATTAGGCGTGTGCAGGTCAAACTCGCCGTTCGGAAGGAGTGTGGCGGTTGTTTCCATGTTGGGCGCGTCCAAACCGTGGCCAACTTCCGA
Source organism: Hygrophorus pudorinus (assembly GCA_003314045.1). Taxonomy (NCBI): domain Eukaryota; kingdom Fungi; phylum Basidiomycota; class Agaricomycetes; order Agaricales; family Hygrophoraceae; genus Hygrophorus; species Hygrophorus pudorinus. The sequence continues at coordinate 87,253 of QLPF01000315.1, forward strand.
GAGGAGGAATTGAGCGCTGTACAGTCCCGTGTTAATCAACAAAAATGGGGCTCAAGAAGGAAGCGACTCACGAGACTTCAAAGTTCATGATACGCTTTAGTAGTGGTCGAAGTTCGGGACGCTTCATTGCATAAGGAGCTAGGGTACCCGCTGCCAGATTGTACTGGATGGTAAGAAGAGTTGTTGCGGCGCCATCTAGTGGTGCAATCTGGTCGACATGTAAAGCCCAGAACTTTGGTGTCATGAAAACGATGTCTTGAGGTGTCAAGGCTGTTGATGATGAAGGAAGTTAGAGGTGTAGTATGTGAGTTGAGATGTGGGCGAACCATATGCCTTGGCAACTGCCACCGCCCTATCGTAAGAAAGTTGAGTGCGCTGGTCGAGAGAAAGGCCGGGGTCTGCACGCCGAAAGAGGGGGGAGGAAGCGAGGGCAAGGGTGGGAGACATTGTGGTTAAACGGGCATGGACGGGGGCCTCATTGTGGTATTTGTACCCATAAGCGATCGGATGTAGGGGTGGCAGCCCCCACGACAAGTCCGTGGGCGTGTGTTAGTGGCCGTCGGCGCTGTCGTGGTGGTCCGTGGTCGTCGTCGCGGTCGTGGTGGTGGTGGTCGTCGTGTGATGTGGCTGAAGCAGTTTTGAAATATTTGGACGTTTCCGACGACGACGACCACCAGCAGTCCTCAAGGTAAGTCGACTTTATAAAAATTTAATGGATTCTCCATCTTCGCATCCCCCTCCTCAACTGATTCCATCAGACCACTTGCTACCGACTTCCTGACCTCCCAAGACTCCTACACAACCCAATATCCCCCCCCCTCTTAAAAAAATATAAAGCTAAATTGGCTATGCCAGACACTGACTCCAATCGAAAACGGTCCCGCTCTCCTTCCGATACTGAACACCAACAAAACCACAAGCGTGCCAATACAGGCCCTATATCATCCTCGGATGACTCACAAGCTCAAATTCCCCCAGGCTCCCTTCCTTCATCTTCTGCTACTGACGTGAATATGACCGATGTTCCCAATCCCGATACGGCGGCATCTACACCTTCCAACCGCTCCGACAGAAAGGACCAACCTTCTGATGAGGCTGTGGGAAAGTCCTCGTCAGCTACTACGTCTGGCGCTCCATCATCCTCGACCTCCGCACCACCTCCTTCTGCCATGATCCACATGCGTTGTCTTATCGTTACACAAGACGCGTCAATTATCATTGGAAAAGCCGGCTCTCACGTCAATGAGATTCGAGAGAAGAGCGGCGCAAGAGTCATGGTATCAGAGAGCATACCCGGTAACCCAGAGAGGATCCTCAATGTCAGCGGGCCTCTCGATGCAGTTTCAAAGGTTTTATTTTTATTTCTTCCCATTTCCAACCTTGTCCATTCCTGACTGTACCCCAAAAGGCTTTCGGGCTCATAGTGCGGAGGATTAACGACGAGCCTTTCGATGTTCCTTCTGTTCCTGGTAGTCGCGCGGTTACCATCAAATTCATGATCCCAAATTCCCGCATGGGTTCAGTCATTGGCAAGCAAGGGTCAAAAATTAAAGAAATTCAGGATGCCAGCGGCGCAAGGTTGAATGCAAGCGAAGGCATGCTTCCAGGATCTACAGAGGTATGTCTAGACTTGAAAATTTCCTCTTTTCAATCAATTCTCATTGCACTGCCAGCGAGTCTTGAGTGTAGCCGGAGTCGCTGATGCCATCCACATTGCGACATATTACATAGGCAACATATTAATCGAGGCCCAAGAACGGATGCCTTCGTCTGCCAACTCCAGCTATCGTCCCTCCAGCAACTCTCGTCGGCCTCCTTTCCCTGGTGGTTCGTCGTATGTCCCAGGTTATTCAAACCCTTATGGCCCTCCCCCAACACCTCCCCCGCCTCCCCAACACAACCCGCCGCAGCAACTTCAGACACAGCAAATCTACATCCCGAACGATCTTGTTGGGTGTATCATCGGGAAGGGTGGCAGCAAGATTAATGAGATCAGACATATGAGTGCCAGTCAGATAAAGATCATGGAGCCCGGTGCGGTTGGTGTGGGCATGAATGGGGCACCAGCACCAGCTGGAGGTGAGGGTGAAAGGTTAGTGGTGATTACAGGACAACCTGCAAACATTCAGATGGCTGTTCAACTGTTGTACCACGTAAGTCATGACAATCATCTAACGGTCCCTCTGTGTCTAACCGTCATGTCAGCGGCTGGAACAAGAAAAGCAAAAGCAGCTTCGAGCCCAGTCATCGTCTGCGTGAAGGGACATGTCGTGATTCTGCTTTGTCTAGTTGATGACTTCCTGACGCCGTCGAGCTTAGCTTGTGGACTTTTGTAACCATAGCACATCATTTTGTCGTCTTTTCATTGATTTCCCGTTCTTCCTTGTGTCCTTTTACTCGAATGACTCGGATACAGTACATAATTTGTTTCTCGTGTGTTACGTAAACCAGCCTTTTTGCTGACTCTGCCACAACAATGGCTTCACTTCTCAAAGCTCAAAAGGAGGTGTCCAATGGGAAGAGAAAGGCTGAGGATATGGACGTCGATGAGGATGTAGAGGTCGTTGCGCCACGGAGGAAGAAAAACAAGCAAAGAGTCCTTTTGCTGTCATCTCGGGGAATCACTCATCGTATGAGGCATTTCATGAATGATCTCGAGGCCCTTTTGCCTCATGTTAAAAAAGGTACGTTGTGGTTCTCGTGTAGACCTGGATCTCTATGAATCTCACCCTCCCTTGTAGATTCGAAGCTTGACTCGAAATCGCAATTACACCTCCTTCCAGAGCTCGCGGATCTGAACAACTGTAACAACACGCTATACTTTGAGGCGCGGCGGCACGAAGATCTGTACCTATGGGCCGCAAAGACGCCTAATGGCCCGAGCATCAAAATGCATGTGCAGAATGTACATACCATGGACGAGCTGAAGTTGACAGGAAATTGCTTGAAGGGGAGCAGAGGAATCTTGAGTTTTGATAAAGCGTTTGAAGACACAGAGTGGGGGAGGCTGACGAAAGAGGTTTTCACCCATGTAAGTTTTCTCTCCAAGGAGCCGTTCGTGTGAGCTCATGTAGTTAGTTCAGATATTTGGTGTCCCTTCGACGTCACGGAAATCCAAGCCATTCATAGATCACGTCCTCACATTTTCAATCGTCGACTCAAAAATCTGGTTCCGGAACTTCCAGGTCCGCTCTCATTGATATAACCCGACTAACTATTCATTATTCGGTCCCCAGATAATAGAAAAGGATCCCTTGCAACCCAACGGTCCCCCGCAGACAACTCTAGTCGAAATCGGTCCCCGTTTCGTGCTTACTCCCATCCGCATATTCGAGGGTGCCTTTGGTGGCGCCACGGTGTTTTCAAATCCAGGTTAGTTGCACGACACATTTTATCACTCGCTATCTCAACTTTATTTGTCCCAGAATTTGTGTCACCTGCTACCGTGCGCTCGGCTATTAAGAGAGAACAAGGAGGGAAGTACCGGAATCGTAAGGACGCAGAAGCGGAGAGTTCAAGGAGGATGGTCAGGAGGAAAAGGGCAGAGGACAACTTGGCTGTCTCAAAAGTGTTTGCTTGAACAGTTCCCGGGCGTATGCTGATGATACAACGATAAAAAATGAACCTCTAAGAAAGCGCGTGGCTTACCCTGCTGTTTTTTTTTCAACTCGTTGGTGTTGCGATGCTTTCCAAGACAATTTCGCGGGAAAGTCAGCTACTGATAAACTCAAGGTCAAAAGTATGCAAGTTACTGCTTGTTACTTCCTGTCCAGAACATTTATTTATTTATTTATTTATGGAAGGACATGGATTGAACAGTTTACCAAATATGGCATGTAGTAATGGTTACATGTACGCACGTCAAAATTCTGCTTCAAGTTCTCATAACTGCACGTCGAGTGCTCTGGGCCAGCCTCTGGTGATAATAATCCGACATCATGGTCGATCCCCCAAGCATACAATAATAGATCTTTATCTGTACAGAATTACAGTCTTTCCGCCAAGAAGCGTGAAATCTTCTTGTCCCCGCTCGAACCGCAGGCATCTGATAAATTATTTACACCAGCTTCGGTCCCCCGATGGGTGAACTCCCGTACGGTATGAGACATTACAGTGGGTGGACGGACAGATCGAGTCTCTCTGGTTGATTCTGGCTGCAACGAAGGCGCCATCATGGGGGAGGCTGAAGGTACCATAGTTGGGATTGGGGAGAAGGCAGTCGGCGACCTTGGGGTTATGTGTGCAGGACGCCCGAAGGGTGGCGAGTCGTCTATGATCCTCGGTGTTTGCGGTGAGGGCAAGGATGCAGTACCTGTCATCAATATTGATGGTGAGTGGGACGCAGTCTCTGTAAGAGTCGAAGTGTTGCTGGAAGGCTGCTGGTATTTGACTACGTCAACACGGCTAGACGGCAGTTTTGGAGAAGATCTGCGGGTGTGTGATGCCGGGGTTACTGGTTGAGACTCTGAGATTGTCGGGGACGAGGGGTTCAGTTGGCGCTGCGGTCGTGTTAGTTTGAACTTTGAACTTTTTAGTCTGGTGACGGCGGGCAGCACATCTAACGAGGGTGTGGATGGCCCACTACTTGAAGACGTTGAGTGGCTCAATGAAGGAATATTATGTTGTGGTCCGATATTTTGCACCTCCTCTCTCTCCAACAACTCGAGCACGTCTCTCATGCTTTCGTCCTCGTCCTCGGTGTCGCTCTGCGCCAGAATGACAAGCCGATCGTTTTCTAACTTACCTATGCGAACTGCACGCTGAAGCGTCTGGGAACTGGATGCTGGGAGAACGGACGAGCCTAGTGATGTAGAGGGTGTGGAGGTACGGTACGATGATGTGATGTGGCTTGCCTTGAATTTGGAAATAAGAGGTTTCGGGTGTGGAGAAGAAAGGGTAGCGTCGAGGGGTACTTCCTGAAGGACAAGACGGGCGTAAATACTGCATCTAGAGAGAGAGAAAATGACTAATAGCAACCTCTTGATCCCATTCATCTTCTGCTTCTTCGTGCGTATGAGATCTCATAGCTTTGGATACTTCTTCTCCAATCGTACCTCGCTTTTCATAGTACTCCAGCGCAATCTCCCGTTGATGTCGGGCCATGTCAAGGTCGTATTGGTCTTCTACGTTGGGCTCGTCTGCTGGCTCTTCGTCCCCGTCGCTGTCTGAGCTGTGTGCTTCTGGTTGAGGGTCATCGGTGAGGTCATGATCTGACCAAATCATTTCGCCATCCTCTGAGTCGGCGGGCACATGTGATTCGGGGACAGATTCATCGTCGGAATCCCCCTGCTCCCCATACGTTTCTTCAGCTACCGGGGCACCCCAGGGCATGCGTTCAATAACATCCATTTTCATCGGATGGTTATCAATTTGAGCCTTCGTCGTCAGCATGTGCCGGTTCGTGGCTCGTAACCTAGCGGGTGAGACATCACCCCAGTCGAGCTGCGCTCCTTTTTCTGATGTCAGAGCTTTATCTCCAGTTCGTTCGTCGTCCGCATGCGGAGGTAGATCAGCAAAGGAGACGCTTTTCTTCGCCTTCAAAACCTTCTTCTTCTCTTCACAATCCTGATCCAACGCGAGGACACGCATGTTATCTTTCTCCTCTCTCTCTCTCGCTTGGGCCATATTGAGCAAAAGTGCCTTTCCCATCTTTTTCTGCATCTCCTTTGCCGCTTTCAGTCTCTCCAGCTCGAACGTGGGCGCATTCTTTCGTCGTTCAAGAGTTGCCTGCCTCTCCTGTCGCTCCTCTTTTTCAATCATTATTTTATCTCTGGTCTCCTCTGATTCCAAGAGATCGAGTATCCGGTCTCGCTCGCGCCGGCGGAGTTCTGCCTCAGCTTTCGGCAACGATGTCAGTGGGACAAGTTCTGGGTCCGCGATCAGCGGATGTTCATACACCGAAGTGATGTCAGCGTCTAGTAGAGGTTCCGTGATATCGATGATGGGGAGTCCCTCCTCGTTGACCAACTTTGCTCTGACATCTCAGTGGGAATCGTTGAAGACCGAAGAAGCGGACGTACTTTGCCTTTATCGTTGCGCATTTCAGTGAGACCGTCGTTACCCACCAACTGGGAAAGCTGGTCGGAGAGTCTTGTAACTTCATCTATACTGAGCTTCTCCCCGGGAACTACGGACTCGGCTGGTGAAAGAGTATTGATAAGAGCCTGAAGGGCTGGTCCCAAGTCAGACAAACGTATATTTTCGATAAGCGAGGGGGAACAACCTTGTGCGCTGCTGTCGGTCAATTTCTGAGCATTTCCCGCTATTACTGTTGGATTTGCCATCTACCCAAGAGTACTGGTCACGCGATTGGCGTGACGCACCCGCCTCGTTTTTACATCCAGCCTGAGTACAATGGTAGTCACTCATACCCAACCGAGCACGTCGGGAAGTTCGTCTGTGGCCCACAAAAATCGTCGAAAATTGTCCAAGAATTTCAAGAAAAGAACCCGAACGACTTCTCTCAGTCAGCGTGTCACTGAAGATGACATGACTGACAAAATACCTCTGCCCACTGATTCCGAACCAATATCAGCGCCGGGAGACGACGACGAACTTATCATCGATGCGAACCCTATGTCGCTTCCCCAGCTATCCTCCGCGCCAGCTTTTCCTCAACTACCTGCCTCTGCGGTTCACACAACTTTGAAATCGGAAACAAGGCGGATAGCAATCCCTCCCCATCGAATGACCCCTCTGAAAAAGGACTGGATTAATATCTTTGGACCACTGACGGAGATACTGGGGTTGCAAGTCAGGATGAATCTACAGCGAAAATGTGTGGAAGCCCGGGTACGTTGCCATCCAGGGAGCTTCTTGCGGCGTAGTCCCTTAACCTGTAGTCAGACATCAAAACATACGAAGGAGATCGGTGCGTTGCAGAAGGGTGCCGATTTCGTTAAAGCCTACGCTCTAGGGTTTGATGTCAATGTAAGCTGCGTGAATGTATGACCTCATGCCTCCCACTCAGCTGTATTTCACTGTAAAGGACGCAATTGCTCTGCTTCGACTTGATGACCTCTATTTGGATTCATTCGAGATAAAAGATGTGAAAACATTGCACGGCGATCACCTCTCCCGCGCCATTGGTCAGTCGTTCCTCATCCCGCCTTTTCTCTTCGTTGATCGTTGCACCCGTCATGACAGGCCGCATCGCAGGTCAAGATGGGAAAACAAAATTTACCATTGAAAACGCGAGCAGGACACGGATTGTCCTCGCAGACACGTATGTCTTGACTCCTTGTTCTTTGTTAATCTGATCATCTTGTTTGTATTACCACACAGGAAGATACACATCATGGGTTCCTTTCAGAACATCAAAATCGCACGAGATGCCATTGTGTCTCTCATTCTAGGGTCGCCTCCAGGCAAGGTCTACGCCGGGCTGCGGACGGTGAGTAGTCGCATGAAACAACGTGCTTTGTGAAGACAGGTCGTTCTTTTGCATACTACGTAGAGGAATTTGAAATCAGTCAACATCAATGCTAAGCTAGTGTGCATGCTAAAACAGATAGATAATACGATTTGTTGTTCGAAAATCATAAGCCATTCCCGAGGCTCACTCCGATGCATCCACCTTTCCGCCCTTCCGGGAGGCTTCGTACTGATCAACGTCTGAGTGGGCGAGCAAACTACAAGGCTGTAAGTGTCAAGCAAACAAAGAAAAACAGATGTTCACTTTTGTAAGGCATACTCGTCGACAGGGGGCCCCTTCCCGTCCCCGATCAAGACCTTGGTTCCAGTGCTGGGAATTCCATCCACGATGATATACAGCCACCCGGGCCCCGGCGGGTAAATGTGACCATTTGGCGGACCAATGATTGTCAGTGTATGCTCCGACGATGTATTCTTCGACAATGACACAGATAGGTATACCAGACGGGAATTGGCGTGGACCGCATGAGTGATAAAGCCCAGATCCACAAGTACCACTACGACGAGAAAGTCAGTCTGATTAACTGAGCCATAAGTGGACGACAACTGCACCTTTGATTTCAATTGGAGAGACCGGCAGATACACCTTCACCTGACTGATCTGTCCAAAACCAAGTAATGCAGGGGCGGAAATAAACCTAGGCCTCTCCATCTTCATATAAGGTGGTCCTATCCACTCGACACGATACTCCGTCCTATACATCGTTTTGCTCCTGTCCAAATTCGGATTGCTCCCGGCAATCATGACGTCTCCATTCGGTGTTAACGTCGCTACAGAGTGATAAACTCTGGGAATGGAACTCGTTGGCATGCCTTCTGCACAAAATCGCTCACCAGCTTTTGCGAGTGGATTATACAGCACGGGTGTGAGGACGGGATTATCCGCATTCGACGCGCCGACTTGGTCAACCACATTCCCATACCCAGATATGCCACTACCTGCCCCGTTCACGATCAAAATTTCACCAGTGGGCAAATGTACTGCGTCAGGCATGATACGGGCTTGCGGCATCTGTTCGATTTGCCAGCCGGCGGCGATCCCTTGGTCAGTGAGGACTAACCGGGAGCATTGTGACGTCGCAGGGTCTTTTGACGAGATTTCGTAGCCAGCTTTTCTATCGTCGACCGTTGAGCCACCACAAAGAAGGACCTCGGGAAGGTAGTTATTTTCAGGTGAAAGAGGGAGCAGAAGTCCGGTTCCAGTCATCGGGTATGTCACTCGCACACCATTTGGGATGGGTGGAAGCCTTCGTTCGGTATTGGTTTCCCAGTTATATATCATGGCGTCGTTGTTGGCTGCCATAAAGATCGTTCCATCCGGAAGGGAGAAGGCAATAGGGAACAAATTAGAGTTGAGCGTATCGACGAGGAAAGGGAGAGGGATGGGTAATCCATTCGAACCGTGAATGGATTTTGGAGGGAAAAACTCGATCGTGGGATTGTTTACTGTCGCGTTATTGATCCAGCCTCCTTTCTTCGATCCGCCGATGATCATTGCGCTACCATCTGAAATGCGAAGAACAGTGTTGTACCACCGAGGGCTAGCCATTCGGATCTGCGCGTGGTTCTCATACATGTCACATCCGGTAACCGATTCCAGGTCGCAAGGCTCAAAGATACGAATTGCCTGCAGCCCGTCAAGGTCACCAAAGTCTGCGGAGGAGGTGTAACCACCGACGACAGGATTCCCCCCGACGTTAATCATTGACCCGTTGCCGAGGAAAGTCCCGCCAGCACAGAACGAGTTGGATTGCATGGTCAGAGGTTTGATTTCGTGTGTTCGCAGGTTGTACAAGGCAGCCCAGGCCGGATGTCCAGATATAGTGACTGTGTTATGTTCGACCTTGTCAATGATGATAGCATGAGTAGGAGAGATGATCGCCAACTGCATGGCGTGTACCCCCGTTGAACCTTTTTCCACCAGGCTCCATGATGAAGAGGGCGAAGGTGCTGATTGATCCAATTCTAGCGAGTGTAACGAGGGGGGAGAATGCAGTTGCCATGGAAGTTCTTGTCCGTGACCAATGACAGATTGCGCACCTTTGGTGACCACAAACGCGTCCAAATCAATGCGCGTCTTTTTTGTCGATCCAGGTCTCTCCCCTGTGTTGACAATCTTGATAGTGTGCTTTCCATACGACAAACCAAAGTTCCAGAACACACGCTGCTGTTTCAGGGCAACAGCGTTCCAAAGGTCCACCTTCTGCACGAGCTTTCCGTCAACAAAAACATGTGCCACCCCGTGACTCTGGTCCAAGTTTCCAAACCACTCGATCCCAGTTCCGGCGAACGTGAAAGAGATGGACGCGTTTATACTGGAGGTCCAGCGCAACGACTTTTGCACATAGGAAGACGAGAAAGAATCGATCCACGTGCCGACCCACATAATGAGAGGGGAATTTGAATCGTACATTTTTGCTCCGGGCGGGACATAGTACGGCGTGAAAGAAGAGAGCGTTGTAGATCCAGGGGTTGTGTGTCCATTCCAAGCAGAGTCCTTTGCAGAAACCGTTGACAAGATGAGGAGAATGCTAAATATTAACAGTAATGAGCGTAAATCCACATAATTCGGGGCCATCAAGGCAGTAAAAGAAACGCGTGTGCAGGCAAGGATCAACTTGAACGCGTCGTATTATCGAGCACGTGACCAAAATAAATAAATTTCATGTTCATGAGACTCCTGTAACACTCTCGGTCCCCGCTCTTTCGTTCTGATAAAAAGTGAACTCAATATTCAACAGCGCAGAAGAACCTGGTCAACCTACCTTCCAGTTATTATACAGCCCTACCGTGTCATCGGCCCCGTTCATCGGACCACTTGAGACTGTGACCTCATCATTCTCTCCTTCTATGTCTCCCGCCAGCGTTTTTTCCTTTTCGTGGTCTGCTCTCAGATGCTCCAAGCGACGTAAATAAATTTCGTCCACGCCGCCAGTCACGTATTGCCCGGTGAACACTGAACAATCAAATTCAGTGATACTGGGATTAAACTGCCGAACGGAGGATCTCAGGTCAGATAATGTCTGGAAGATGACAACGTCAGCACCGATGGCCAACGCCACTTCTGCGGTAGTGCGACCGTGCGCAACCAGCTCGTGGCGTGATGGCATGTCAATACCATAGACATTCGGAAAGCTAGATATATCAATAACATATAATGTCGGATATGTTGAGACAGACACACCGAATTGCGGGAGCACAACTTGCCACAATGACTTTTTTGGCACCTACATCTTTTGCCATCTGTATAATCTCCTTCGAGGTGGTGCCCCGAACGATAGAGTCTGGGACACGATATGAGCAGCTTTCACAAATTATGCGAGAGTATCTCACCATCGACGAGTAAAACATTCTTGCCCGCAAATTCGAGTGCCATTGCATTCAATTTTCGTCTGACATTCTTCTTCCTTCATAATTTGTGTTTAGAAAATCCTTTCGCATTTGACAGGTGACAAAGTCACCTCATTTGCTGTCCGGGCATGATAAACGTCCGTCCCACGTATCGATTTTTGATGAATCCTTCACGATACGGCAGTCTCAATTTCTGCGCTAGATTCAGAGCAGCCACTCTCGAAGTATCAGGAACCTGGAATCCAAATTTAGGTTTTGCAAGGAGAAGTATTTCCCGACAATCCTCACGGGGATAACAACGTCGACGCTCAAATTATTTTGAAGGAGGACCTGCTGAACTTGATCTGCAAGTGCGTCCCCCATCGCCATACGACTCCGGTACACACTGATACCATCCAAGACAGAATCAGGCCGAGCAAAGTACACGTATTCAAATATATCTGGTGCAAAGGTCGCCGGTGCGCAAACCTGACGACGTGATACACCAGATCGGGTGATGATAACGGCTTCCCCTGGAACTCAATGACAATCAGTACAGGTAATTCGAGCAGCAAGTCACACACCAGGCCTCACGTCTTCCCAATCGCTGAACCCACTGGCATCCGCAACCACACTTTCACTCGCGAATAAATAATCCCTGCCAGACCCCGATTTTCGGACACCCATACCAACCGGCCTAATGCCGTTGGGATCCCTAAATGCGATGATCCCAAACCCGGCCAGCATCGCCACGCACGCATATGCGCCCTTGCACTGTACCATCATACCGCCAACAGCTGTGAATATGTCTTCTTCATTGATTCGAAACTTTCCGGTTTGTTGTAGATTGTTAGCGAAAATGTTGAGAAGGAGTTCAGAGTCGGAGGAAGTATTGATATGGCGATGGGCTGTGGCATCTAGAAACCGTAAAAGTGAAGTTGTATTTATGAGATTTCCGTTCTGTACCGGGTGGTTCATCAGCATACGAAGGTACGTTGCGAAACTGTGTACTCACATGAGCGAAGACGATTCCGTAGGGTGAGTTGACGTAGAATGGTTGTGCTTCTGCATTATTGGAACTACCAGCCGTAGGATATCGCACTATAAAGACATGTCTTCACGAAAACCACATCCAGTAACAATACTTGACCATTTACCATGTCCAACGCCCATTCCGCCAATGAGTCTACCAATAGAGTTGTTGTCGAAAACGTCTCGGACCATCCCATTTGCCTTGCACTGATAAAAACGACCCTTCGGCCCACAGGTAACCACCCCACAAGCATCTTGACCTCTATGCTGTAAAAGCGACAATCCCTCGCAGATTTCGGGCGCAGCTTCTGTGTTTGGATCCTGTAACAATAAACCAAGAATTCCACACACTGACAGAAGGGTTTGTCAGTATCGCAAACTCGAGACCGCATGTCACCCACTTTGATCGTGATCGTTGATGCTTTTAGGCACACTTTATGGAGAACGTGAAAAAGATAAAAGTGTTAGGAGACGCCAAAGAAATCTGAGCATAATTGCATTTGGGGAGTACGCATTTTTTTTGCGAAACGACTCGGCCCGGTCACGGTGGCTACTACGGAAAACACGGTTGAACGCGATATATTCTTGTGAACACATTAATGAAACATGAAGATGGTGCAGCGCTGTAACGATTCTATAGGTGCAGGGTAACGACGAGCAAGGAAAAGATAAATGTTGGGTCAGATGGTATGCGTGCGAGTAGTGCAATGAGGTAATAAATCAGTTGGAAGGATGAACTTCCGATGCGACAGACAAACAAGAAAATAAACATGACAGATTGGATGTAGGTCACAGTTCGAGCTGTTTGGGCTTCTCCCAGTTGTACGAGGGGTTCCCTAGAAATCGATTTAGTAAACCATTACACCCCCCATGATGATGAGTCTAACCAAAGTGACCGTACGATGCAGTCTTGAGGTACTGTGGCCTCTGAAGGTCAAGCTCACGAACTAATAAAGTAATGTCTCAGTAGGTGAAAAGTTACGAGATAAATCAACTTCACCAATAACGCCGGGTCTCAAATCCCAGTTCTGGCGAATAACGGTGACGAGCTCCTCGTCTGTTCTTTTGCCGGTGCCATATGTATCAACGTAGATCGATAATGGCTCAGCCACACCGATGGCATACGAAAGCTGTACGAGTACCCGACGGGCAAGACCAGCGGCGATCAAGGACTTGGCTAATAAGGCGCTGTCATTCTTATATTGCCCTAATCAGAGAAGGAAAACACTAACCGATCCAACGAGCGGTGTACGCAGCCGAGCGATCGACCTTTGAGAAGTCTTTGCCAGAAAAGGCTCCTCCACCATGGGCTCCCCAGCCACCATAAGTATCGACAATAATTTTACGACCAGTCAGGCCAGCATCACCCTGAGGTCCACCAATGACGAAACGTCCTGAGGGTTGGATCTATTAACGAAATCAACATGAATTTCTGCATTGAATGTTTGTGAACATACGTGATAGATCGTCCGGTCATCCAGAAGGTGAGCAGGAATGACCTGCTTGACAACCTTGTCGAGAAGCTCCTTGCGCAGCTTGTCTGTGGAAATCTCCTCGGCATGTTGAGTGGAGATTACAATAGTATCCACGCGGAGAGGTACGGTTGCACCGCCGTCATGTTTGTACTCGATAGTGACTTGAGTCTTCGAGTCTGGACGGAGCCACGGTAGGACGCCGGAACGACGCGCAACAGCCATAGCATAGTTGAGCTTGTGGGCAAGCATAATCGTCAATGGCATCAACTCCTCAGTCTCATCTGTCGCATAACCAAACATAATACCCTGGTCACCGGCACCGTGGTCCTCAAGAGAACCATGATCCAATCCCTGAGCGATATCAGGAGACTGCTGCTCGATGGCGACGAGGATGTTGCAGGTCTTGTAGTCAAAACCTTTGGCGGAATCATCGTAGCCGATCTGTTTGATGGTCTCGCGAATAACCTTTTGGAAATCCACAACGGCCTTGGTAGTGATTTCTCCGAAGACCATGATCATGCCAGTCTTGGCCGCAGTCTCACAAGCAACCTTGGACGATGGGTCCTGCGCAAGACAAGCATCGAGCTACGTGATAACGGACAGTGAGTCATTACTTCTCTGATAAACTGGTCGCACAACCCACAATTGCATCGGAAACCTGGTCACATATTTTATCTGGATGTAGGAATCAGATAGCATTGACAACAAATGACAACCAGCACATACCAGGGTGACCCTCGCCAACGGACTCGGATGTAAAAAGAAAGTGGCCCTGCGCCAGAGGTGCACGCTCACCGTTAGCAGAACCATTTATGTGGACCATCGTTGACGGGGAGAGGAGGAGACGTTAAACATTTTCAACTGAGTCTATTATATAAGCCCATCATGATCACGCCATACCCCACGAATATATATATATTAAAATATTATCCAGTAATTACTCGCAGTATTACCACAGACCGACACCAAGAGGATCTGTATTATCCGTCTGTGACTTTCCCGACGATGACAGACCTGTAGCCGGATTTTGGATGGGGGGTATCCGGTACGAGTCAGTCAATCTCATCGAGGGATGATCAGATGGCAGTGGACTGTATAAATCTTCAAGCGCTGCACTACGTGGGGGTGAATTAGGCGTTCGTACTGAGCTCCATGGATTGTCGAATGGCAAAGACGCTGGAGGGTGGGCTTTTACGCTGGCCCAAGGGTTGCTGGACGACCCAATAGTGTATGCGGATGCTGATTCACGTGAAGCAGATGGCTGGTCATCTCCCCAAGCACTGAGAGAATTTCGACTGCGCAATTCCGCCGTTCTTTCAGACGACTCCCCTTCGGCGCCTCCTGTGCTTATGAAATCTTTCGCAACGCCCACGTATGCATCCTGCACGACTGACAACGCCGCAGACGCATTGGATGACAACTTCCCCCACACTGACTTCACACCACTACTTGCAAAGAAATCTCCCTGCTTATTGGCACGACCGCGACTTGATGCTGAGGGCGAACTGGGCTGAGATGGGGATTCCCGTGGCAATGACAATATCGATGAAGATGCCAATGGCAGCAAAACGTCCTTAGGTCTCGGCGAAACGTCTGGTAATGATGTCGAAAGCCCACGTAAGCTGTTCGCCTGTGACGGTCCTGGGGGAGAATTACTCCGAGGAGTGTGTCCCTCTGAGTGCGAAATTGATAAAGCAAGGGGGGTCATTTTGGCAGGTGAAGGTGGCAGTGGTATCATCGAAGGCGTACTAGAGCGCTGGATAACTAGATCGTCTAGACCGTCCACGGAGCCCATGAGCCCAACAACTCCCTTGATCGGCGCAGCGATGACTCCTCCGTTCATTTCTTCGTCAGTTCGGCCATAGAGTTCATGCCAGAACCGCACATTCTTCGGGTTTGGGAATAATACCCCCATATCAGCTCGGGGTACTCGACTCGTAGGATCATCCAACGACGGATCATAAAAAGGATTCAAATTCTGTTCCAACTCAGGAGGCGAATTGAAAAGGTCCCAAACACTGACAGTACGCTCGCACGGTGGTGGACCTCCTCCGCGGCGTTCGCGTTCGCAGTTAAACAAAAACGTACCAAATTGACAAGAGTAGAGATGGTAGTATAGTCGCTCGAGGAAGCGCTGATTAAATTCAAAACGTTCGGGGAATTGTCGTTGGACCTGCCGAACAGATTCCAGGAACTGATGGAAAACTGGACTCGTCTCTCTGAGATGGTGCTGTGATGCAAATCGATTTTGAACGGAAGCCAAGAATGCCTGGGCTGCATCTGCACTTCCACCAGTGCTAGTCGTTTCCGTGGGTGAGACAAAAAATTTATCCGAGGATAGGTGCCCACAGCGGTCCATAAATTTGTGACCAAAAGAAAGCCAATCCTTCTCTATCAGTATTTCAAAGCCGCGGAGGGTGCGGTAGTAAGGATCAAGCAAAAGCTGAGATAGGGAAGACAATTGTGAGGTACGATCCCAGCCATCAGAGCAATGGATGAGGACGTGTGAAGAGTTGACGTGGATATTGCGAGCGATCAAAATACTGCCCTCCAGAATTGCGGAAATATGTCGCAGCCAGCCTGACCGGCGGAGGGCTTGTCTATCCAGGATTTCAGGGCCTGTCATTTCGTCAGGACCATCGCTACCACCAGTCGAACTATCAGCCATACGCAGCGCTTCTACGATCTTTGCGAGCGATTCTCGCATTGTGTGTATATGGTCAATTCCGAGGTATGCTTTCTTGCCCTCCTTGTAATGATCCATGTTCTCGGTCCCCGCCCCCTTGGCGGTGTTAGCCATTGCATTTGTAGTAGGTCTTGCATCGATGATGAGATTCGTCGCCGTTGCTCCGTAGACAAAAGCATTCGATGCTCGACTTTCGGGAGAATAGTGAGATTGGAAAACGGCTTCTATCAGTTTCTCGTCTTGGATTGACCGATTTTGGGTAAGCCCCACCATAGGCTGGCTAGATCGAGTTATACTTCCCTAGATCCTCCGTGAACACATCGAAAGTAACGTAAAAGGGCTGCACCCACATAATTTGCCCAGTGGAGGTAAGTCAACACTGGTATTCGACATTTACTGCGATACTTGGAAGCGTATTGCAAAGTCGCATCGCTGATTTTGGTGGGCACAACCAATCTCGCGGGGTATGTAGGACAAAACTGAGCAAACGTCGTCAATAAGTGACCACTCGCGAATCACGATACCCACGGAATAATCCTTGTTGATATCTGTGAATCTCCACGCTTTGGTTCGGAACCCCACACCCATGCGCACGAATTCTTCCTTGGACGAGTAAAGTGACCAACCATCGTTGACGTATAGTGGCGGCTGAGGTGTGTAAAAGAATGCGTAGAGCTGGTTGACGGATGCTGACGCTCAAGGTAAGATGATGCTGAAACAGAGAGAGGGCGCCTTACTCGCGACTGTGAGCTCCTTAACACTCTCGAACACATCAATTGCATCGGTTTCTCTTCCGAAATAGAGGGAAAATGTCTCAAACGTTCGACAATGGAATATTAATGGGCATTGGCCTTGTGTAGTTTGAGGTAGACGCGTCACAAGTGATATCAATGGGTAGGGAACCTGAGAAGGAATGTCAACAGAAATCCGTGGCCGACACAGTTGATAACTCGCCCACATCTCCTCCTCGTTCTCATCTTCATAGCGGAATATAAGATGATGGGCAGTCAGATGGATAGTTCCAAGAGAAGTATGTCTGGCTTTAGTACAAAGAACCTTTTCTACCTGGCCGATGAATGGCAACATCAGTAACGATAACAGCGTCCCGGGAGGTAAAAGAAACCTTAGATATCCTTATTGCGTCCATGATTCCAACAAAAAAGTTTCGGCAACTGCAGACTTCCGATTGTTGCTGGTAGAATTACCGTGACTGCCAGTGGCACGTGCGACTGAATCTTAGTACGTGAACGTACTCATACAATACTATCAGGTCAGATCTCCAGTATCCTTTTTAAAGCAAGCCCAGCACATAAATCACAGGAGAGGAAGAAAGAAGGTAGTCCAGCTTGGTGATGAAAAATGGATTTACTACAGCACTAAACCCATGGCCAGGCCAACAACAGCGAGTAACGCCATACTACCGCGTCGCACTTGCATGGCCCCGCCAGTAGTGGTCGCACGGGGTCCAGCTGTTGTTCCGGTTCCTGTGCTGCTTGTGCTAGTACTAGTAGCAGAGGAAGAACTGGTGCTAGTCGAATTACTTTCCGCAGCCGCCTGGTAGCAAATTGATCAGTAAGGGATACTTGTGCATATCTGTAAACGATTTACTTGGAATGCCGCAAATGTCTTGGATGCAGTAGGATTAACGGCAAAGACCATTCCTTTTTGACAATGCCTGGATAAAGAAGATAAGATTTAGTTCTTTCATCTCGTTCCGAGTAGACGCACCCTGTTTGGCGGCAGTAGAACCATAGGGGCGCGCTCACGTTGGTCATGGTGAAACTCCATTGGGCAAACTGAGTGGCACTAGAGTTAGTAGGCATGAAGCCAGAGTCAATTCCACCGCTCAAGGCCTTGCATGGGGCGGCGAATGATGACTGGGTGACAGTCTAAAACGACGAAAAGATCAGGACTCAGGGCAGCTGTGTATATATAAAAATTCGGCACTAACGTGGTTCCCGCCCATGCTGTAAACCGCATAGATGTCTTCAGTCGACTCACCCTCATTTATGATAGTGAACAACGTACAATGTGAAAGCAATAGTATCACCAATGCTAGCGTTTACTGACGACGGTTGGTATGTCACGGTTCCATTGGCACCAACCAAGACACTGATGTTGGTCGCGGAAACAGCAACGACAGAAGCAAGCGCAGCGGTAAGAATAGACAAGAGCATTTTAGATAGAATGAACGAGACTGGTACGAAAGGTTAGAGACTGCATGTTCGCTGTCAATGGCATATTTCCTAGTTAAAAAATAAGTACTCACCCTGCTCGCTGGAGGGGGAGATAAAACAAATCCTTGATATATTTTGAGCATTTATACATAAAGCTCCCTAGCAACACATTTATATCAGTTTCCATCGATACAATTGCTGAGTGCTGAACCAGTCAAAAATTTAAACCGACAGCAGGCAAAGCTTGCCAGTGGACGTTTGCGTTGAAGCCGTGTTCTGCCGTCAACGTCGACTCAACGACCAAAATGACATCCATCCTACTACGCTCACTCAGGTCGCAAACCAGCCTTGGCCCCATCAAAGGTATTCACTCGACATCATGTCGACTACAGCATTTCCTCGACGCAGATACGAAGGTCAAGACCGTCGTTCGATTATCTGTGACTAAAGAATTGATTATAAACGAAGATTTGAGACTAGACATTCGATAATGCCATTTCTGCTGAGGCCTCCAAAGGAAAGGTTGTCTTAGTAGATTTTTATGCCAAGTACGTCTCCACCCCAAATTGTTCGGGATTGCAGAAACCGGACATATATTTCCCGTAGCTGGTGCAACCCGTGTAAAATCCTTTCACCCATTCTCGAGAAGGTGACCAACGACCCCGAGGTCAAATCCGGAAGCGGTAGGTCATTGGACCTCGTCACCGTTGATACCGATGTACAGTTTGACCTGGGTCAGAAATTCAGGGTGAGTTCGTGTCCCGTCGACAACGTCCTCTTCCGACATTTTTTTCTTCCTAGATCCGATCGTTACCCACTGTTATCGCCTTCAGAGATGGCAAAGCGGTTGACCAGTTCACTGGTGCTCTAAATGAGCCTGGTGTACGAGCCTTTTTAGCAAGGGTATAGATGTAACGCTGATGCATTGCACAATGAGCTCCAGTGCTCTCAATTGTTAGCAGTTCCAATGAACTTGTTTTTGCAACATTCGAGACCATATGTACCCCTATGCCTAGAAATCACAACAATACTATCCGTCGCATGTGAAGTATCGATACAGCACTCAAGTTGTGAAACTACAAAGCCCAATGCAAACGGCAGTGCGAAATTGAAAGAAAACAGGCGAAGAAAGGGGGTGGGAATACATTGTCGATTGTGATGGGCCATGTAAGGGTGCCAAATGCAAGGAGTGGTGAGTATACACATTCGTCGGGTAGGTCCAGCTGGACTGGCAACGAGTGCAGATGAGACAAGTAGGAAGGCAACATGTTAAAGTTGGTTGTTTATTGAACAATGCACTTGCAACCAGTGCCTTGTTGTCCATAGGGGTCTTCGTTTCTTTGAACGGGACCCCATACAGATGGGACCTGCAGTCGGTCAGCAGAGGTCAGAGAACAGAATGCGGAAAGAACAGACAAGATGATCCTTCGTGACTTTACAATATCGTATCAAGCTGATGATGCGCGATCACAGTTAGCTGCCGCTTGTAATTAGGGGAATTGCAAGTAAGTACAAAGTACCTTGCGCTAGCTTCGCTCACCCTCACGCGAGGCCGTGCCAAATCCTCTTTTAAGCGCTGATTGTGCTCGGTCAGACGCCTCAGCTTCAGCTCGGACATTGATTGTCTTGGGGGACGGGAACTCATGTTGAATGTCGAGACTAGGGGGACCCGAAGGAGGTAAATAAGTTCTGTATCACACTTAGGACGTCTATGGATATGGAATTGGAGGGAAAGCGTACTTGGCGAGTATGCAGACCGTCGCAATTTTCAGTTTTGGTGGAGTGACGTGGAAGTCGCTGGCAAAGAGCGGCAGATACGCTTTAAGACTGTCAACGCCGCCAGTACTCAGCTTGCGCAGCTGATTGAGTTCACGTCGAATATAATCGGGCACGAAATTGCTCCGGCAAATGCCTACTTACATGCGGTGATCCTGAAATGATATGGACAGCATAACACAAAGGGAATATGTAACAGTAGCAGACATAAATGATAAAAACACTGCTTATAAACGATGAAATAAAATGGAGCGAAAGTATGAGTGGCGACAAGTTGGTTAAGCGCTCTAGTGATATTGGAAAGATGGATACAACGAGCGTGGGTAGAGTGAGGTACGGAAAACGGTCGATATGATTGGGGTGGAACCTGGCAGACGTCTCCTTCCGTCTGGGTGCGTGAAGCGACTAAGTGGAGATTGGTGCAAACATCACATAACGACACAGTTGCACCCTTGCGCTGGAGGTGCATATGGATCTTCGCCCTTGCCTACGGGGCCCCACACTGATGGCACCTATACGACGGACGTTAGATCAGTCTCACAGTATAGGCCTGTATCACCCGAAAAGGAACTCCACGTATGAGGAAGACGTACCAGGTGGTCCTTTGTAGTCTTGCAGAAACGAATCAAACTACGGAACGACATCAGATGCGTCGAGTATCCCAGCAAAGCAAGAGACACGACAAACCTTGAACTAGCCTCACTAACTTTGACCCGTGGCCTTGCCAGATCATCCCGTAGCCTTTGATTATGCTCCGTCAGACGACGAAACTTGAGCTCGGACATGCTTTGCTTATGCGGACGAGTGTTCATAGTGTATTGTGAAGGATGGATGGTACGATGACCGAAGAAAAAAGACTGGCAAGACTACCAGTCGACGACCATGTAGCGGTCAGGACTTCGGAATTTGAATAATTCTCTATACCATGGTCCGTCAAAAAACTCGACATATTTTCAAATCTTCGCCAGACACCCTTAGAACTCATCGTCGTTCCCCCAGGTCCAGTCAGTACATTCCTACTTTTTTTCTGCAGGAGCCAAGTCCTTCTCTAGCCTTCAAACTACCAAAACGATCACCTTTGACATCGAGACTAAACCGATCTCCGGCGCCTATCACTTGTGGTCGTATCTTTCCTGCACGTCCAAAACTTCAGCCTATTCGTGAAGAAAATTCCGAACGAGGATTCTTTCCGGATCTTCGCTCTGAATTTGCAGTCAACGAGGACGCCCACGAAGACGAGCAAAACGATGTGAACGGTCAAGACGGAGGTATTTTCGATTGGGAAGAGGAACAGACCCTTGTAACAGCTCTTCTGCAAGAGGAGTACGCACTACCAAGCTTTCATGCGCATAAATGGTGACAATACACTTCCCAGATCTGAAGAAAGCGAACGCGACAAGATAATTGACCTAGCCGATAGCCTGCAAGGACCCATGAGCAATCAATCCTTCAAGCAACACTTCGCACAGATGCTCGTGCCTACTTACAACCTCGTGAAGGATGCGTTCGTCGAGTTGGACCAGAAGATTGACTTTGCCTTCGCTGAGGGGATTTTCACGTTTGATGACGCGTCCAAAGGTATGGAAATGCTAATAATCAAGGAGGAGGATGAAATCCAAGCTAGTTATTCCAAGACGAAGGTAAGCGCTCTTCTTGTACTGCCCTATTTGGGTCTGATGACAATGCTGGACAGAGCAACATAAAGTCCTTGTGCGTACAGCTTGATCAACTATATAAACGACGCGAAAAGCTATGGGCCGATTTGAAAGAATCGATCAAGCAGAGTGGTAGCTATTTTGTCTCGTTCTGCCTCATATTCGCTGCGGATCCACTGATTTGCGTTCGCCAAGTTGAAACCTCTTTGGCAGAAATCAATGCTTTTCCCGCGGCAATAGAACGGAAGGTTTCGGCTTTGGACAAGCTAAGCAAGGATATGGACAAGGACAATGGCGAGTCGGTCAAGCAAGAGAAGATGCTCAAAGCACTCTTAGCCAAATTTGCGTAACTCAGGATGGCTTCTTCTACATACCTTGGGCTGGTGCCTGGACTGGTTCTCGTTTCGTGGTCGACTTTCTCCTTGCTCTCTGTGCTCTGAACTATGATGTATATCTCATTCCCTGTATGTTGTGTTATATTGCTTCGGTTGAGCAGCAGGTCATCAGTGACGCTACTTCGTGACATGTCGACGTCTGTTGTCCAATTCTGCAGTTGTGGATAGTGCTGGCGCAAACGTGGGCTTCCCATGTCTCTAACTACGGTCTCGTGCGGGGGTCCACCTCAGGACGGCGGTGGAATTCAAGGATATTAGGATAAGGAGTGTTGTGTGTATTTTCTTGGATTTCGAGGACGCAAAACAATCCATCCCTCCACAAGGATTCCGCAGATTGAACTAAACAGAGTCGTTGTCATTATGGGAATTGAAAAGGACAACTAACCTGAGTCCGAATAGCTTTTTTTTATCAAGTTGTCCTACTAGGACTCGGTGTCCCAGGGGGTTCAAGTTTGCGCCGTGTAAGGTGACCAGACTTGAAATATGACGGTGAATTCAGAATGACAGCTTGAATGGTTGAGTTGTATTTGGCGCAGCAAGAAGACACTGGCAATTGTCAACGGTGAGTGCATGAGCGAACGAGAGATCCCGCAACTCAAACTCGTGTCTTCATCCCTCACAGACTGAAGTATATCGCCGTCACCTAGCGGTCGGTCCTCAAGGACCAGTGCCAGTGCTTCCTGATTTATGCTTTTTCGAAGTTGGCGGGCCATGAGCTCAAAGAAACGGAATCTCACCCAGCCACCCACCTTTCCGAAATGCTGGAGATAGGACGTGCCATCGCACCTTTTGCAAAAATTCTCGGATTGTCAAAACTCCCAGACCACGCGGACGCTATTGCGGTCTCGTTTTTCCTTTTCACGTTCGCACATCTGGGGCTCCAGCCTACCGTAGGTTGGTTCTTCCCAGGAAAGCTCAAAAGAGGGCAAGGAAGAACTGGTATGTACTTTCCTGTAATACACCTAAAATTCACTGATTTCGTGCAAGGTCAATACACGTGGTGTCGCAATTGCATACATTGATCATAATACCGTTTGCATATCGCTGTTTGAGTCTGGTGAGTTTGGACCAGGATCGTGCGTTTGGGTGGGATGAGGGGGCTGGCACTGTGCAAGCCATTGCATGTGGGTGTGTCTTACTTCGCTTTTCAGTTTAACTAGACGGAGGTACTGACGGTTCTATCGATTCCAGATACTTCTTGTGGGATACCCTCGACGCCATTATCAACTTCACGGACATCGGATTTGTGATTCATGGTAGGTTGAACTTCAACCTCTGGAAGCCCCGTCTCTGATGAGATATCTGTAGCACTGGCTTGTCTTACTATATACACGCTCAGCTTTGTGGGGAGAACGCCATATCCCTTTCTTCGCAGATTTTTACGTCCTTTTGCTTCCACAGAAACCATTTTTGGCGTACTACGCAGCTCGTTGTCTTTTCTGGGAATTGTATGTTCATCTCTTTACCTTCAAAATCTATAAAATGGCGAGATCCCATGACAGGAGTACGTTCTTCTTGAACATCCACTGGTTTGTAGCTTTGTGCTGTATGTTTTGAGCATAGGGTCCTCATCATATTCTTCGGCCGTCAGGTTCTTAGACAAGGTTGGCCGCACAGGGAGTACTTTCCAGCTCATAAATGGAGTTGTTCTTCTCCCGACGTTCTTTGGCGTGCGCATTGTGTGGGGCGGATACATAGTGAGCACTGGCACTACGGCACTATACCATACTTCTTGCTCAATAATACCGAAGTCGTATAACTTCTTCCGTACACTGTACGATGTCCGCCACGAAATTCCCTGGATATATATCCCCGTATATGGGCTCGCCAACATAATTCTTCAAGCGTTGAACTGCCTTTGGTTAGTGTTGGGTTTGTTTGTCATAGATAACGTTTACAATTGAACCTCCAGGTTTGGCAAGATGATAATTGCCCTTCGGAAACGGTTTATTGACAGCGGCGCATCTCTTTCGAAAAAATTTGTTGGGATTAATGGGAAAAGCCTGAAGGGGGAAGATTGCAAATCTGAATAATTACGCTCTATTCAAGTTGGGCTCATGAGTATTGTGCATCATGCATTATGATTCAGAACATCGTCAGTCGACCGAGTGTTCACCATCACTCATTCGCTCATTCTAACTTTGAATAGTTTAGTTCACGATTTGGGTTTAGATTCTTCAATCTAAACATCACAAGGAGCAACGGACAAACGCAGCCTGGACTTGACTTCGCACTCTCAATTCCCATGCAACGAGGTTAACTCGGCGAGTGATTTCTATGCGTATGTTGTCCTTCGCATGGAGGATGCTATGGAGATAGGCGAAAACCAAGGCATCCAAGGCGGTTGGTGCACTTTACAGAACATCAGTATGATAATAGTCACGGTGGGAATAAGACGCACTTGGATCCAAGGAACCACTTGTCTGTGCCGAGGCGTTGGGATAAAGAGCTGATGGCTTCTCTGTATTGAAGGTCAACGGTGGAAGCTGACATGCGGGTACCGTACGGTGGAAGGAGGGAGCCGAGACCGGAAAGTGGGGCAGGCGGCGGATTTAAAATTGTTTCGATAGGACGGACAACAACAGCGTCTGGGGAGACAAGTTGCAGGAAGGAGATGGCGCGCGGCTGTGCTAAAAGCTAATACACAGAGGAAAGGTTCAGGATACGACGCAACAAAAAGACGTTAAATTAACGGACGAGCGCCGCATGAACAGTCTCCTCTAGAAGTGTAACCCAAGCATGACTCTCATCTTTGGAAGCTTCATCCTTGTATCCCTCCAGAGGATCTGAACCGCCGTTAACGCGACTGTCCACCCAACGTGGTATGCTATGTGCTGCGAGCAGTTCCCCGCCGTCCGAACTGTTGCCGGAGAACGGAATATGCAGATTGGGCAGCCTCCCGTCTAACCCTCCGTCTGGCGACACGTTCCAACATACTCCAATGCCTGTCAGATCACGTAGAGCGAGATAAGCTTGCCACTTCAGGCACTCAACATCGCTGCTGAGCAAGTCCACTGATACATCCTGACTACGAGGAGGTAGTATCCATAGGGTTGGCACCTTCAATGGTGCTTTTTCAGGTAGTGGTACGGGTGAACGAGTTCGCAATGGAAAATAATTAAAAAATGTGGCCAAGGGAGTTGGTAAAGTCAATAGCGCAGCCATCGCCGCCGCATTCGGGGTCCGACAGATATTACCGTGAACTCTCCCTCTCATCGCTAGTCACCCTCGAGCGAGCCCTTCCACCCAATAATTGCGCTGTAAAGAATCTCATCTACGGAGCTTGAGTGTACAGAACATCATTTGGCGAAACTTCTAGGTCTAGCAAATACTTTAATTTGCATGTCAACTGGCCTTAACGAGCAACTTCTCCGTCACTGACTCTTGGGGAAGGGTCTGCATAGTAAAACTGGGTCATGTCTGATGGGTCGTCGGTTTCGTCGAGGGCGCCCTCTCCGGTTGATGTCGTGTCACCTGAGATCCCGACTGCGCGTCCATATAGATTCACATGGGACCCTTCCAGACGTGGTCCAGCCAGTGTCTCTGGAACAACAGAAGCAGGCGCAGATTACTTTGCGACACCTCCTCGCTTCGATGGGTTCAATACCTCTTCGTTAACTCTCGCGTTAGGGGCTCTACCTTCGGAGTGGAGTAGCTCTAAACATGGGTTTCATGGTATGTACCCGGTATATTCACTCACTGAAGTTCTGCTCATATCGATCAGCCATCTCCACCGTACTAAATAACCCTCACAAACGTCAGGCACCACCCAAAGCACATTCCGCGTTGCCAGCAGTCTTACCGGCCGACCTTCCTCGTGTCCGTCGAAAGGACTTTGACTCTTATCTTCGTGCTATTTCTCCCGAGTGGGATCGCTTTGAGAAGAATGGAGAATTAGCTAAGGAAGGCTCTTCTCAGCCAGACGGCCCCTCAACTCCACGCGCCTCTCTCCAATCCGCTATGACACCACGCAGTCTGCGGCAGGTCCAGGGCAAGTCGATGCCTCCGCTAAATTCTGTACCATCGATATTTTTCGAGTCAGTGTTTAATCTGGGTGACCCCCGGACGTTTAATGCCGTAACAGAAACAGGCGACGGAGAAGATGACAGTTCCGACCCCTCATCATTGTCGCATTCTCTTCCTCTTCTTGAGAAATTCTCTCATTACGCCGACACCGTCGAACAACATCTCGTTCGCGAGATATCCTTACGCTCAACCTCCTTCTTTGCGGCTCTTACCAATCTTCACGAGCTACAATCCGAATCGGTGCAGTGTCTCGATCGAATATCTAAATTACGTCGGTTGCTAAAGGACGTAGATGAAAACGCCGCGAAGCGTGGGCTACAGATGGTCCAAAAGGAGTCCAGGATGCGGAACTTGGACGGCCTTCGAGAGGGTGTCAAGATGGTAAGTAGTGTTGTCGAGATAACCGGTGTAGCAAAGGGTCTCGTTGCAGCTGGGCAGTGGGGTGAAGCTCTCGGTGTCATCGAGGAGATAGATCACCTCTGGTCGGCCGAGCCCGTCACAGTTTCAACGCCGACACCTACCACAACCAAATCATTCCTACTACCCCCACGAAAAAGTGTGCGTATGCCTCTTCCGTCAACACCCGAAACATCTATCCTGGAGACGAAATCAACCCGACCTCCTCCCCCTGTACCATTATCCTCCCTACACGCTTTCTCATCCCTGCCCTCCAGCCTTCGAACCATGACTATGGAAGTTGCATCTGCCCTCTCCTCAGAACTATTGAATGTCTTGCGTGTTGATTTGGTAGACCGGATGACTGGGGAATCTGCGCCTCCTCCGTCAACTCAGGATATGGACGGGGACCTGGCTTTAAGGGACAGATTGCGTCCTTTGCTGCATGGCCTTGCGCGGACAAAGGGCGTTCGAGATGCGACACTTGCCTGGAGAGAGGTGGTCATGGCTGAAGTTCAGGCCGCAATCAAACGAGTACGTATCCTCAGTTCCTCCGATACTCTTTAATGACTACATGGGTTTAAATTCTAGCATCTACCGGAAGGTGACGAGGATGAGGATACCTGGGTTTCAAATGGTTCGAACTCTGAACAAGTGTATGAATTCCATTCCTATCACAAAATTGGGATTTACTTGCCATAATTTTTGTGCAGAGCTGGATTGACAAACCATCTGCGAAGTTTGGGCCACTCAGATTTTGTGAACCTTCTTCGAGCAATTTATAAAAGCCTTTTGAATGGCATCGAAGGTCTCCAGACGCAAGGTGGTATTATTGTAGATATTCTTGAGGCAGTGCAGTCAGTCAGAATGTTATCTGGTGTCAATTATTTTCTGATGGACTCGCAGAACACCAGATGATTCATTGGATGTATCTGCTGTTCAAGAGGAGTTCTCCGATATCTTGTCGTCTGCCGCCGAATTATCCAATACCCGAGCAGCAAAAGTGGTCAGCATACGATCAGAGCAGCATGCGACACTTGATTTAGCCAACTTCTTGAGTTTTTTCGACGAGTCGTGGAATTTTGTCCTCAAATGTGAGGTAATATGTCGGCGCATGATTGTGGGATTAAGAGGGGTGGTCGTCAGTCAGGTTAGCCTTGTGCTTCTGTCTTTGTGAACAGGACACTGATCCAGTCTGATTGTGACTTTTAGGCTAAGGTGTTCCTGCAAAATTTCCATCAGACCCGGATATCGATATCCGCCAAACTTGTAGAAGACGAACAGTGGAATCCATCGGAGGTGTCCCCGCGCTTACAACATGTAACGAATCTCCTCATTGATTCGGCCGTCCGCGATTCTACCGAACTCATCCTTGACTCTGAAACTTCTTCCTCTTCTCCGTTGGCTTCGCCCACCAACGGTACCTCCCCGTCCACGGCTCTTTCCTCGCAACCTACTGCGCCTATTGCGAAACCGAATGGTTCATCCGCCGGTTCCAAGCACCTCCGTATTGAGGACAGAAATTACTTCGCTGTTTTCGCTACAGCGGAAGTGCTCATGTTGCTCCTTGATTATCTGCGAGTTATTGTGAACCTGTCAACATTGACAACGGACACGATGAGTAGGGTCATTGAGTATCTCAAGGCCTTCAACTCCAGAACATGTCAGGTCGTGTTGGGTGCCGGAGCCATGAGGTCTGCAGGACTGAAGAACATCACTGCCAAGCATTTAGGTGCGTACACCACGCCGCATATAATTGATGGCAATAACTGAGGCTTCTTGCAGCCCTTGCATCACAGTCTTTGTCGATAATGATCGCGCTAGTACCATATGTGCGAGAAACTTTTAGACGACATCTCAACTCCAAACAGGCAGTGATGTTGGTTGAGTTTGATAAACTGAAGCGAGTATGTTCATTTGACATGCCTCATGGAACGTACGCTTTAGTTGACTCCGCTTTAGGATTATCAGGAGCACCAGAATGAGATTCACGCAAAGTTGATCGCTATTATGGGCGACCGCCTGAGCGTCCACATCAAAACCTTGCAGGTAACGTGTTTGTTTTTCGATTATGTGCAGATGAGAAGCTAACCTTTTCTCTCCCTCAGAGCATCGACTGGGAAACACCCAAGTATGCGGGCGTGAATGATTATATGGAATTGCTAGTCAAAGAAACTGTCACGTTGCATAAGGTCCTTTCCCGATATTTGCCCACTGTGATAGTCGAGGTGAGTTCGTCCCAATTTGAAGTCTCATTCCACGTTAACTTTGAATGGTATCTCGAAACAGTATGTCATGACGCAGGTTTTCGCAGCAATCAACCACCGGTTATCTGAAGAGTATGGGAAAATTGATCTACCCAATCAGGAGGCCAAATCCAGGTGAGCAGCATGGCATTTGCGAATCCGGTTAGATCAGTTGAACGATTTTTGTCAGATTACTCACGGATGCGAAGTACCTGCATCAAAAGTTGTCTGCCCTAAAAAATGTAGGCACTCCCAGCAGCATGCTTGAGACTGTCATTACGGAAAAGAGCATCGGTCCGAAGCAAGCACCGACGGCAGCAAGCACGCCTACCCATTCAACAACTGCGAACCAGCGAATTAAGGGGATATTCGCGAAGTCGCCCACCGTGGACAGGGCCCTCCCTACAACCACACAAACAGCGATGCAGACGTCTGTTACTACTCCAACGACAGGGACGAACGGTAGTGCGAGAGGGGAAACCGATGCAAAAGGACGAAGTGATGCGATGTCACCGCCGTCGCATGTTTATACTTCCGTGCAAGAAACCTTAATTCCTACCTCCTCCGGGATCAACGGCACGTCACCGAACCTGGTTATTGGTGATCACCCAGTTGTTCAGCAAGGGGCCGCGGCTAGTGCCGGATTCAAGCAGTTGGGAGCAGAGAACCTGGTACCACCGGCGGGAACACGAGGTAGTGAATCCGCGGGAATCCCTAGTGCTGGATTTGATGTTTTGGAGAGCCCGTTACCACACCTGCCGCCGCCACCACCACCGACACCTTCGACCGCCGCTCGTACTGGTGCGGAGTTAGGATACACTGACCCCTTTGCTTGATTAAGAGCCGGGAACTCTAAATTGGACAGTTTGGAAGCAGACATGGCCTCTTCTCGGGAGGCGGCGGCCCCATAGGGACTATTGTGATACAAGATGGAGAGTAGGGTTATCTAATTGTTTCATTGGTCTACAAGTTCGAAAATTACATTCTCGTCATCGCAACAGTTGCGCCCTCCCGCGGCGCACGTTGTATGCAGCCCGATTCATTGTCCTAGATCTGGAATTAGGCGGATGATTAGGGTTCATTTCAAGTTGATGTTTCGCGCTCACGGCTTCTTCTGTCACCGGTGTCAGCACTGCGCCATTGTTCGCTGGGTACTAGAATCAAGGAACTTTTCAAGCTCCAAGTTGACAGGTGGACGGGAAAGTGAGAAAAATTAATTATACAGTGACTCACGGCCGTAGCCTCGTGGGTTGAGTCACATAAAAAATAATGTAATAATAAAAAAAGAAGATGAAATACAAAGACATTATTTGCTAATTTTTGCGTACCTTGACGCAATTCCTTTAAAGCCCTGACTCAAGTCCCACTTTAAATATTTTTTCACAAAGCCTTTCCCCACACAACCCTCACCTCCTCCTCACACAATGTTCGAGGAGATTTGTCTTGTATGCGGAAGGCACCTCGACGACGACCGGTAGGTTTATTCTCCTCTCATCTTCCACTCCCATACCCCTCAACAATATTTGCTCCTTTAGCCAAGCCTACTGCAGCGACGACTGTCAGAATATTGATGCTATTTCCCCTTCTATTTCTTCCGCTAGCAGCACCTTTTCTTCCCCCCACCTCGAATACGCCGTCGGTGGCGACGTACCGCCACTCGTGCCCTCGGTGCTTGGTTCCGCTTTGAACATATACCGTCGAGACCGTTACTCTGTCTCCTCTTCGTCCGCTTCCTCTACTTCCTGGTCTATCCTCACCGACGACGAAGAGGATGATGCCCCACTTGGTGTCGAAGCCGATTCCTACAAGGCTGATAGCTCCGAGGGCCTCTCTGTCTACGAGAATGGCTCCAAGTCGACTGGTTTCTTCCAGATCAGACCCCCCGGTCTGTCATACGCACGTCGCCCATCGGGTACCAACAACCGCTCTACCGTGCCCAACTTACACAAGCGCACATCCTCCGCTACGTCCTCCGGTCACGTGCGTCATGGAATACCCCGAAGTGCGCCTATCCATTCCCATTCGTCCACCGAGGAAGACGAGGACTACAGTTCCGACTTCGGTTTCTTGTCTCGTACAGACGATATCTTACATTACCAGCAACCAATCGAGCAACAGCACAAGGAGAAAAATGCTACTCTCACTGCAAAATCAAAGCGCACTCACAATCGTGCTAGTCTCCCGGCCTATTTTTCTCTACTACAAATCGGCGGATCTGCCAACCCCCGTTCTTCTCCCGTGTCCTCCTCATCGGGTAATACAGTAGCTCGCCTCTCTCCTCCTACGCCAAAATTAACTCTACCGGCCATCCTTCCCCATTCGGCGTCTGGCGGCCCGCTAGCCGCTATTCAATCGACGCCCCGAGG
Source organism: Hygrophorus pudorinus (assembly GCA_003314045.1). Lineage (NCBI taxonomy): Eukaryota > Fungi > Basidiomycota > Agaricomycetes > Agaricales > Hygrophoraceae > Hygrophorus > Hygrophorus pudorinus. The sequence continues at coordinate 118,247 of QLPF01000315.1, forward strand.
TCGACCAAGGGAGTCAGGAGCTTCTAGGGGTCGGATGTCCTACTCCCGTTCTCATTCTCCACAGAACCCGCAGCCACGCCTTCCAAACGCTGCTATCAAGAGCAGTGTTGAGCAGATGTTCGACTTTTCATCCCCGGACGTTGCTCGTGGTCGGGCGGCTGTCCGCAGGAACAGCTCACCCCCGGCAAAGATGATGCTTCCTGTTGTATCAGACGGTTCTACCTCAGCTACCAGGGCGAAGGTGAGAGGTCGAACGAGGATGGAGGTGGACGGTATGGGCATTTCAGCGGATGCTCCTGGGTATGCTCGTAGGAGGAGCGGTTTGTTGAAAAGGGAACGAGGCACCCGCGGAGAGGTTATCATCCGTTGACCTGTCCGACGAACTCTCGGTGCCTATATTTCCCTCTAGCATGGCCTCGAACAGGATCTGCAACCCCAAACGAGCACAAACACCTTCGACGTAGACGACCGAATATTTTGTATCAACCATCGCACTATCAGCCAAAAATCGCTGACTAATTTGCATCACATCTTCAATCGACGAATTCATTCACGCTTCGTTACTGCCAACTATTTCTTTCGTGCGCGTCGACGACCTAGCGTATTTATCAAAACACCACAAGCAACTCTTCTCAAAAATCAATGGATCACAATTACTCTCTTGACAGTTTCGCGTTTCGTTTTTTTCTCTTCTTTTCTACTATCGGTGACTCTTTTAAACCTATCAATCAAAATCAATCAATCAACCCCTCTCATCCGATTCGCATAGCATATCCGACTTTATATACATATTACGGCTTCACTTTCTTCATTTGCATCCCAGTATTACTACTACCAAGCAACGAACACTCGAAATTCAAGTTCAAATCCAAAATGTGCATTATTATTTATTCAAGTTATCACGCGTGACTATATACCGATGCATCTGGAGCGAAATGGTTATTTCTTCGCTGGTGGTCTCCATGCTGCACTTCCAGCATCGAAACCCTCCAAGCCGCAGGCTGCTGTTGTTTCAGAAGATCAGAACGCTTGAACAACGTGTCCACGAGTGCTCCCTTCGAAGTCGATCCGTCTGCTTGGTGTTTAGACTTGATGAGGTTTCTTGTTTTATGGTACTGTGCTGCCCTTTTGTCTGTGTATCGTCTAGGAGATACGCTGTAGAAATACGTTGTATAGTAAGACGTAATAAGTTCGGTGGGAATAGAGACACGCGACGGCGAGCAAGAAACGCGCAGGCCAGGTCGTCGTCGTCAACCCTGACAAGCCTTACTCCAAGTTCAAGTCTGTTACCAGCTTTCGTCTACTCACAGACTACTTCTAGTTCCCTTTCTTGTGCCGTATGCCACTTACCCTGAGCGATTGTCACCATTGATTCACCTACCCAGACCAACGCTACCCGGGACATTGTTCCTGTCCTGGAACCCGCGCCGTCTTTTGGCGGTAACGCTATTTCGTTCCCTACAACTACAACTGAAATCATTCCAAGTCTTGTCCCGTCCACACGCCGTAGATCTGAGAGCGAGGAAGGTGGCAGCGACATACACCCTTCCACACACCCTGGTATCGTCATGCCTTTTTTTTTCATTTTTGACTCGTTGTTTAATCTCAGTGCCTCTCTTTTCACTCCCTGTCACTCTTGTTACAGACGCAGAACACACACGGGCCCGAAAGAGACAGAGAATTGCTAGTATCAGCTCTACGACCTCCGTAACTACTATCGATCAAAGCCTTCAACTTCCCCAAGACCAACACAGCTCCATGAGGCTTCCAGAATACGACCAGGACTCTACGTTATCCGTTTCTTTCAATCCAGCTCCAGAAGCAGGACCCTCCAATGGACATACAAATGGCAATGGGTTTGCCGTACCTGTGACGAACGGGACATCGGGCATCGGGTTATCGCTGGGAAATGGCGTACAAAAACATACCAAGTTGATCACGAAAGTGCTTCTGCCTGGTACGACATTGTACGATGACTCGACCGTGGACCGAGAGGAATTTGTGAGGTTAGTAATACAAAGTTTGCGAGATGTGGGATATATGTAAGTCCGCTTTTGTACTGTTCTTGGCACTGTACTCTTATCGTTACTGTACGAAGAGAGTCAGCTGCAACACTCGAGCAGGAATCAGGCTATTCAATGGAGGCGCCGGAAGTGTCGCAATTTCGACAGTATATTTTGGATGCATCCTGGAGCAAGGCGGAGGCTGCTTTGATGTGCTTGGGTGTGACAGATGATGAGGGTCTCTGGGTAAGTTTCCTTATGAGCGAACACAATTCTAATTCTGACTGCATATTTGTTAATATCAGGAGGCGAGATTTTTGATCAGCCAACAGAAATATCTAGAACTTCTGGAGGGTCGAAAGACTACTGCTGCCTTGAATGTTTTGCGCAACGAACTGGCGTCTAACAACGTTGACCCAGACCAACTACATTCGCTCTCGAGGTGTGCGACTATCTGGTATAGACGAAATATTCTTTTCTGACGCGTTATCAAGCCTCATGATGTGCGCTGAACCTGACGACTTACGACAGCGAGCAGGATGGGACGGCGCATCTGGAACTTCAAGACGGCGCCTGCTTGCTGATCTTCAACGTTCGTTTGGGCTAGCCAAGGTTTACACGTGGATTGACATTCCTTTCCCAGGGTATATTCCATCCTCTGTGATGATTCCCCAGCGGCGCTTTTCCACCCTTCTTCACCAAGCACATTCGTATCAACGGCAGTGTTGCGTATACCACAACTCACCTACTGACTCTTCGGCATTCTCTCTATATATGGATCATCAATGCTCAAAGGATGCGTTCCCACGAATTACGACGACGATCTTGGCAGTGCATACTGACGAGGTGTGGAACATGGAGTGGAGCCATGACGGCAACTACCTGGCCAGCGCAAGTAAGGACAAGTCTGCGATAGTGTGGCGGGTTGGGGTGAGATTCTCTCGACACATATTCCTATCCTGCGATTACTCTGCTAAGCTAGATCAAAATTCAGTCTGAAACAGAACCATCAAGACGAGAATACACGCCTCAATTAATACTGCGAGATCACCCATACTCTGTGGGCTGCCTCGCCTGGTCGGTAGACGATTCGATCCTTCTCACGAGCGCCGAACATTTCATCAAGCTATGGAATACGAAGGTAGCTACTGTTTCGATTTCTCGATTACTGGCTCGAATCCTGATGTTTGTTATAGACTGGAGTGTGCGTCCGGATTTTGGACACTCATTTAGAAACCGTGACCGCACTGGCTTGGCTACCTGATGGCTCAGGTTTCATCTCAGGAGGACTAGATCGAAAGATCATACTTTGGGTACGGCACTCTTCCGGTACAAACACCGAGCAACTTACCATGTAGACTATTATAGGATGCAGACGGGAAACAAAGAGACACATGGGGTACGACGCCTATCCGGGTAACTGACCTAGCCGTCACACCCGATTTCACGCGTTTAGTCGCCGTTGGAATGCATCATCTACCTCCGTTACCATCGGTGACAGTCATTGACCTGAACCAGCAGAGGGGTCAAGCTGGCGAAGCTGCGACACCGACCACCGGCGGAAATCAACCACAACCAAAGGACACTGAAAACCGAATGATCATTTATGACTTGGCAACCAAGCAAATAGAATCGTATGTGATCATGATGCTAGTGCCCTTCGAGCATTTCAAGATTGCTGATACTGGCTTTATTTTCACCCTAGATCTGTTCGGTTGGAAGGAGAACTTACTAGTGTGAAAATCTCTCAAGATTCTCAATATGCGCTCATAAACCACGCCCCAGACGTGAGACTTTCAATTTCTTTCCGGGTGCTTAGTTCTCATTCCCTTTATCCTCGATTCGATCGAAAGGAGATCCACCTGTGGGACCTCAGCGCTGGTCGATTAGCGCGTAAGTTCACTGGACAACGTCAAGGGCGGCACGTTATTCGGAGTTGTTTCGGAGGGATCGACGGCAATTTTGTAGTGAGCGGGAGTGAAGGTCGGTTTAGTGTTGCATCAAGGGATTATTAGTTATGTCTAACACCTCCCCGTTGGTGGCACAAACAGACGGAAATGTGTACGTTTGGCACCGAGACACTGGGGGGCTCTTAGAGGTGCTATCAGGTCATGGTAGTGGAAGCGTTAACTCCGTTGCGTGGAACCCAAAGAATGAGCGGATGTTTGCCTCTTGTTCGGACGACCATACGATTCGAATATGGGAGGCGCCCCTACCGGATATCATTCATCCGCCATATGATGATGGTATGGCCGATTACCCATTAGCTCAGAATGGAAAGGGCAAGACGCGGCAGCGGTGGGATGGTGATGGTGTTGATTTTGGGTCGGGGAGTGGGACGTGAACTTTTCGTGACAATTTCTTCCTCGGAGTTTCAGGTTCTCTGCCAAGAGCTGACTCTGAGACTCATCACACTTGCATCACCCACTGTTTTCCTGCACATCGTATCTGCTCTCTTACACAACATTATACTATTAGGTTAGATTGTTACAATAGCATCGAAAGGAACTGGATTATATACACAGTAGCCATAGATCTATAGAAAACCACGGTATGTATACACGCCGCGTCAGACTCCGAGTCGGACGAGCTGTTCCGTTGGCACCGAAACTAGCAGGGCTCCCGGCGGTGCTGTCAACTCAATCCTCGCGATTCGGGTCTTGCCGCTGCTCTTTCACATGAACCTATCGACTAATTTGAATACTAAAATTTAGGGAAAACATGGCTTGGTGACACGTTACATGATTGCTCGCAATGGTCGCCAATCTCTTCGATGTCAAGGTGAGACGTCTTATTTTCCAGACGGAGTCCGAGCTTCTAACTATACTGTGCCCGACTCGGAGCTGAATGATATTATCTGATAAGTGCAAAGAAGTTTTACCTGTAATAGCAGAAGATTGGCGGAACAGGGGACTATGCGGCTCTAGCCCTTACAATTGCTGTGATTATGGATATATGTTTCCGTCTTTCCTGATGGCCCGGGGACGAAGAAATTTCACTTCTTGAATCCCAGTGGGTCAGTACACTGTTTTTGCATCGGTCGGATTGAAGCATTGAAAGATCGATGCTACCATGTCAAGTCTGCGGCCGCAGAGCAATGGCAATATTTATTTCCCCCCCAGACTGATATTTGCACCATCCATCGGATCGTCGGGGCCTTGGACCGTCACCGGTAATTGCTATCTCACGGGCCCCGCTGAGTTGGGTTTGGCTGCGGTCCTCAGGCTGCCTTTCTTTGCCACACTCGGGTCGAGTTGTCCATCGTACAAAAATACCATCTAAAACGGGCATACAAGGGTGAAACCTTCCGGACTCATATTACACATCAATGTTACCATGCAGGGAATACAATAATTGGAGTGTGGGGTGAGTTATCACGAAGGCAACTGCGTGTTGGCGTTGCTAGGGAGCTGTGAATGGGCGCGACGCTTCGGCATGAATAGTGAGGCCATGGGATCTTTTTTGGTCGCCGCGGGAAGTCTGGGTAGTGTTCGAGAGACATCTGGGACCGCGTTACCTTTCCTGTCTGGTGGAGTCGGGAGTGACTGCGGGAAAGCTGATTCAGGCGTGGGCATGGAAGTAGAGGAACATGCTGATGTCGTAGAAGGACGGCGATAGATTACCGTATTCACAATCACATTACTGGGAGACGACGATGTGGATGCAGGGGGTGGTTTAGCGCTCAGGGTGTTGCGAAGGACACGGTAATCTTTGGGAATCACGCGACTGTACACGTTTTTCTGAATCCTAGATGCCTCCGACCGAGTTTTCTGAAAAAGGGTTTTAGGTTGTGGGGTTGTCGACCCTGTCAAAAAATATCAATAGAATGCGCATTATAACAGAAAACGACCAAGCTTACATCCGCTGCGGTGGCGTTTCGGAGGAATTCTATCCGTGAATTTGACTTCTCTTTCTTTCTTTTCCCCATCGGCTTTCAACCGCTGGCTTCGTATTCGAGAGCCTATTTCTTCTAATCTTTGGGCTTCTGCTTCGCGGAGGACCTATACGACGTGATAATGTCATGGGTTCCAAATGGGTGATCGACGAGCTACTCACGAAGTACTGATCTTTCCAGTTAGGCTCTTTGATTTCGGGGGAGAGATACTGTTCTGCTGCCAAAGGATAAGACCGAAGGCACATTTCCTTCCATATTTCTGTCCGGAGTGATGTTTATATCCATAAGAAAAAATATGATATCTGTAGGCTTGCCTGGCGTATCCTGCTGGATATGCTAACAAGTTGGGAGCATATATTAATCTCAAAGATAGCCAAATATGTCACGAAGCACAGACCGGAGAGGCTTGTTCTAGCCGGAGAAGAGTATCGGCATTGCAGGTCTCTAATATGGGCTTGATAAGGTCGTAACGCAAGTCATCACCGAGACTGCTGATAGCTGGAATTTCTCAGTCTTAATTCTTACTTGACTGATCGCAATGCACACACCGTCAACATGGATAGAGGCGACTATCAGTGAGCGCGCAATGAGTGCAAGCTCAAAGGTGTCGACAAAGCGCCTTACCTCGTTGACAATACTGAACAAGAGTCGGGATACGAGAAGCTGTAGGCTCAGCGTCAGATGACATTGAAGACAAGAAAAGACGCGGCCAGTCCCACTGAGTGACGCGGAGTTGGACGCATTCGGGAGTCTCACGCTCAGGTTTATAGTTCGTTCGACGTTTGTTTTATTCGGTATAATTTATTACATGAAGATGCGCTGGGATTTCGGTGGGTATATCGTACCTGACAATGATCACCAGGCATCGTACACAAATGCCTCCACTGAGTTCAATGCTTGCTGATGGTGACAGAAAGTATGCCCAGGGATTTAGCAAAGTAACCGTTATCGATCTAATTCTAGTACTCATGTCCACTTGTCTGAATGTTGCTTCACAGGAAGGCCGCCGAACGGTGGAACCTGGGTCGCCTTGATTCTATTTGGGATGCGACGTAAGCGCGTAAGCCATAGGTCTGGACATCACCGAACTTGAAGTTTTGTTAACTGGGAACTGCACTCCGTCAGTCAGTCACATGGGTCAATGGAACGCCTACAGCCCCGCATTTTTAGCCGTGGAACCAACTGAAAAAGGTCCTGAAAACACACTTATACTTACCTTGTGAGTGATACCCTTTGTGGACAGCTCGGATTGTTTAAAAAACTTGTTGAAAGGTTTACCCGAAACCGGACCGTTGGGTAGGTTAATGTCAAAAGTTAAAAAGGTTTTGGCGAGAATACAAGGGAGAATGGGATATCTTAGATGCGTCCGGCATTTTCCTACCATCCTACCGGGATTGGCCGTCAAGTAACCAGCCCTCCGCGTATTGAAACTATTCCGCCCTCGCGCCGGGAAACCGTGAACTATCAAATGCAACGAAATCCTATCTTTTGCTCGGCGATGAATGTTGCTTTCGGGAGCGATTCTTTAAAGGGTTTCAGTAACAACTTCTAAGCCTTCGATTTGGTCACCCTGTGTGCGTTGCGACTGCGTTGTATTGAGTAGCTAGTTGCACTACGGTACGATCCCTGCTGTCATAAGATTTTTTTCTAACCAGCTCCCACGGCCATGTCAAAATTATTTAAGACCCTCTCATGACGGAGCTCCGGAACGAGATATGCAACAACCAACTCACCCTCGACTGCACGTCCGGGATGTGCGCGACGCCCATATTGGTGAATACAGTCGTCCCCATCGTGGTCGGGAATTTACCATCTACAATCTATAGTTTTTGAAGCTGTCAGGCAGGGATTGTTGCGTCCCGTGGTACGAAGACTCAATGAGATGGAGCGACTGATGCATATCCGCTCTGGAGCTATCTTTGTTTGGGAAGAATGTGGTGATGAGTCGGGTTTGAAACGGTGGACGGACGGCAGAGTGTGGAGTCAGTCCCGCATGCGAGAGGTGGGCTCTAGATTCAACCTCTAATCTCCTTGACGAAGCTGAAAGTCGGTCTCTCCTACTACAGCCGTATCTGTTTTACGACGAAAGATTGCCATCTGACGATCTTCAAAACACGTCAGACCAACGTCACCGGTGAGCACGATGCGTTCTCAGTCACTTCTCACGAAATTTGACCGCAGGCAACGTCCATTCAGTTCACCAACTTATCGCTTTGTCGGTGGTGTATCCCGTAACTCACCAACGTCACCTGCAATGTCACACTACGAACGTAGTGGTCAACACCCAGGAGGGTTAGTGAAGCAGGCGTATTCGGCCTGGGTCTTACTTGGTCCAAATTCAAAACCTCGAAAATGGCACTTAACGGTCAGTCACAGGACGATTGAATTTAATAATTATTGTTTAAATAATTACCGAAACTCTTCAGGCCTACTTCATGTACTCGGATCTTCAGAACCTCCCCACGCCTGACAGAGATCCGATCTTCCGCAGATTGGTAGTCCCTCCGGGGATTTACCGCAGTGGAAAAACCAGGTCAAAGAACGACCAGACTGGAGAGACGGAATTAGGGTTGAGTAACTCGTCTTCTTCCTTGGAAACACCATCACCGTCTGTGCTGTCCCATACCCAGTCGCCTCGTCCAGAAAGCACGAGAACCCGCGTTCTTCAATCCCCAATAGGTGCTCACAGCAGTCACTCGTCTCAACCACGGACGCACGTTGCGAGGCCCCCTGAGGACGAACGCATGATTCAGATGCTCAATGCGAAACATATCCTGTAGGATGGACTGGGCTGTATGAAAACAATGGATCATGCTGGTTAGCATCAAAAGTTGTCTTCGTGCCAATCCATATCGATTTGTATTTTAGCCAATGTGGTCGGTAGTTGGCAGATACAGTGTAAGATAGTAATACAGCGAATTATTATTACATACGCGACCGGTATATACGGTCCAATTTAATCTTCCTCGTCGGACAGAGGTTCGGCATCGCGATACGCCTTCTCTTGTGCTCTCATGGCACCCACTATATCGTCTGATTCACCTTGCTGGGCGGCAAGGCGTTGTCCTGTTTACAAACGACAGTAAGCAGTGACTTAAATATCATGATATAAGACAGACGTATTAGGGTATGAATTGCTTCCTGTGTTTTTCTTTCTAGTTTTGAAAGCTTTTTCTCCATTTCGCGCTTTAGATCCCAATTAGGCCTCTTGGGCGCAATATTAAAAACGTCCTGAAAATGAAATATTCAACTATGCACCCACCTTGAGTTGGTTAAACACCTACTAATTCCTGAGATCTTTTCTGTTCATCTTCAGCGATGATCTTTTCGGCCATTCCCGTCACGTCCTTTTCGACTGTGTCTTGCATCGCCACGTCATCTACATGAGTGCGCTTTCGAAGCATGCGCGACTGTGGATCGAAGTTCCGGTTTTTTATAATTGATTCGCTCGCGAGTTGACTGTCGTCTGAAATAAACTGAGCATACAGACAGAGGTGGAAAACGTATTTGTCACCTTCTTGTCCTGTTTTCTTCTTCCGCAGAGCTGTGAGACGAGCTTTCCGTGCATCCGAAGCTTCTGCGAGAGACATGATACGTGAACCGCGACGTTGGGCTCAGAAGCACACGTGATACGCGGACTGGTGGTTATGCAAACTATCTGGCAAAAGTCATGCATTCAATTATTTGCAAGATTCCAGCCCTTCAGCACTTCGTCAACTTCTCTGGCACAGAAGTTCATGCAGATAGATGACTTTTCATGTGATGTAATCCGGTGCGTTGATTGTGAGCTGTCAATATTGAAGACGCGTTTTCATGTGCTTCAGTAATTTTTGTATCATTGCTCATATCGGTGAGTGGTTTTCCTCTTTCAAATTTGCATTGTTTAGATTTAACATGCAACACTAGACCATGGGAAGTCAACCCTTGCCGATCGGTAAGTTGAAGTCTACCTATATGTCTAAACCCTTGAGCTGGTCAATTGAATGATACGATTGTAGACTACTAGAGGTCCGCGCTTCCAGGTTGAACATATCGTTGTACTCACGGTCTGCCTAGCTGACAGGCACTATCAAAAAAAAAGAAACGGGTAAAAACGAACAAGTTCTGGATAAGTTAAAAGTTGAGAGGGAACGCGGGATCACTGGTTAGTACTTTCTTATACACAGCTTATCCCATGGCACTCATGAGACAAAAGTCAAGGCTCAAACTGCTAGGTCAGAGAAACTCTTTGGATTGATTTTTCAACCCTGGGTTTTAAACATGTCCCAGCATGTTGCATCCTTATAATGGCAACAAGCACCTCCTGAACCTCATCGACACGCCAGTCAGTCTTCTAGTCCTTTTCTAGCCTCGCGTTTTATGATCGTGCTCAATCTCAAAGGGCCACGTTGACTTTTCGTGGGAGGTTTCACGCTCCTTGGCTGCCTGCCAGGGAGCATTGTTTCTCGTAGATGCCAGCCAAGGTGTTCAGGCTCAATCTATCTCTGTCTTTCACATTGCTAAAGAACGGGGATTGAAAATTATTCCCGTTCTGAATAAGGTTGTTCAGTTCATTTTAATATTAATCTTGACTCATTGTCGCATGAAATAGATTGATCTCCCTGCTGCGCAGCCCGATCGGATAGCCGCACAAATGCAATCTACATTTGGTATTCATCCGGAAGATGTGCTTCACATATCAGCGAAAACCGGAAAGGGTGTTGAGGACGTTTTGAAGGCCATAATAACGCGGATTCCACCTCCGAGTGGTAGTCCTACTGCTCCTTTGAAAGCTTTCTTGTTCGACTCCTTGTGCGTAGCTACTCATTCGTTGAATGGATAATGTACTTACTGTTCGCTCCATTTTAGATACGACCGATACAGAGGGGTGATATCATTGATCAATATTCAAGAAGGTGTCCTTCGGAAAGGCAAGCAAGCGTTCAACTCCTCGACTATGTCTCACATAT